>CAUYRT010079331.1:0-53528 GCA_963574885.1 Lepilemur ruficaudatus | reverse complement strand
GCCTGAGCAAGAGTGAGACCCCATCTCTACTAAAAATAGAAAGAAATTAATTGGACAACTAAAAATATATAGAAAAAATTAGCCGGGCATGGTGGCGCGTGCCTGTAGTGCCAGCTACTCAGGAGGCTGAGGCAGGAGGATCGCTTGAGCCCAGAAGTTTGAGGTTGCTGTGAGCTTAGGCTGATGCCATGGCACTCTAGCCCAGGCAACAGAGTGAGACTCTGTGAAAGAAAGAAAGAAAGAAAGAGAGAGAGAGAGAGAGAGAGAGAGAGAGAGAGAGAGAGAGAGAGAGAGAAAGAGAGAAAGAGAGAAAGAGAAAGAAAGAAAGAAAGAAAGAAAGAAAGAAAGAAAGAAAGAAAGAAAGAAAGAAAGAAAGAAAGAAAGAAAGAAAGAAAGAAAGAAAGAAAGAAAAAGAGGCTGATATCTTATCCCCTGGCTAGACAGTTGTTCAGACACAAAATTTATTAGTTAGGCCAACTTCATGTCTAAAGATACTGAGCCAAAGAAGTCCTGTGGAGTACCCAGCACTTGGAGAATTGAGCGCAAGAAGGATGCATATAATTTCAAATGAATCACAATGAACAGCACAGATGGTAGCCAGGTTTCAGGTTTTTGAAAGGACCCCAGCTAGGAAGACTATGTGGTGAACTGAAGTGACTCCCATATTAAAAAGCTAAGAAGCTCTGGGATTTTACTGGAAGTAGTAGTGGTCAGCCTGCATTATGGAATTATATAGCATAAAAGGATCTAAATCTTAATTAAAATTAGCTAATTTAAATCATGGCAATGATTGAGGAAAAATACAGTAATCTACACCAATGTTTCCAAACAAAAAAACATATGAAAATATTGACTGAAATCACCTCTTTTTCCTTTAGCTATTTTCATTGGATGTACACTACTAGTTTATAAAATGTTTTGGGGCAGAGTCTATGTCCAAACATATTTACACCTCACAATGCTTAACACAATATTATTAATTCTGTAGATTCTTAGTCGACACTTTTTGACTTGATACAGCATAATGATCTATTATGCATTACAGGAAGGTTTGCTTACATTATCAGCCGTTTTCATAGCTGTTGTAAAATACACAATGTTTTCGTCAGCCTATCAATACATAACCTTGTTTATATTTGGTTGTTTTTTAAATACATTTAATTTAATACATATTGTTGATTAATATTGAACTCACAACCAATGATACCGTAACTCATGCTTACACTGATGTATTTTTTCTGTAAAGCACATCATAGGCTTCTTAGATTTAGGAATACCAGATAGCACTTTCAGCGCTATGCTTGGGGGGATATTTTAAACAGCAAAATCAATAGCAACAACCACAAAAAATAAGAAAAATGTCTCACTAAATAAAACAGGAAAAGAACCCTTGTTTAGAGTATGAGAGCTAAAACAAGAAGGCAGAACTTTTCCTTGTACATCATCAGCTGAGAATGTGCCCACGAGGCAACTCAAATTTTTCCCCACTTCTCATACTGCCACGAACAACTGCAAAAGTAGCATGTGTATCCATTTCGAAGTTACAAATACATTTAGTAAGTAGATAAATTTGCAAATGTGGAATTTGCAAATAATGAGGATTGGCTATATTTTCAAAAAATGCAAATCTCTGGCTGGTAGATAAATCCGAAGTGCTGGAGTACATGCCTCCTTACATTTTATTTAATGCTAGAATGTTCAGTCAGCTATGTTTGCAAATATCTTATGCAAAGACACATCTTTATGGTTATGAAAACAATTATCTAATTTTAGGAAGCAATGACATCACAGGTTTCAGAAATTAGGCTTAAACTACAGTTTGATTTAACCTAGCTAGAGTTTCCTAGATAATAGTGTGTTAATTTTAAAAATGTAGTTAAATCTCATCTGAAACTGGAGATTTAACTCCGCAAAACATAAGAAGATATGAAATGATACATTGACTAATGTCATCTATTATTGTTCTTTTTCTTTTAAAAATAAGTAAAACATAATTTTCGATGTCCATATTTTACTCATTCAGTTATAGAGGTACTAAACCACAAAGTGGAAATTGACAAAGTACTTTCTGAACACCTTGCCTCCTTATGTTTAACATTTGAAGGGCTCATTAAACCCCATAGGGTTGTTCCTGGTTTCACTTGCTGCTTATTTTTTTTTTAATGAAACATAACAATTGAATCTATTTTACAGGTAACTTGAATTTGAATCTTCTCCTAGTGCAATAGTCAAAAATATAGAAATGATGTTTCTATGTACCAGATTGGCCTACCAATAGCTGTACTTACAATGTATCTTATGGAAAATAAGAAAATTGAAGTCATTATCTTCTCTCCATTACTTTCAATGAACATTTATTTGACTATACATATAAGACCAAAAGCAATTTCAGCACAGTTACCCACAGTAAAGTGCATTGATGACCATTCAAAAATACAGCTGAACTCACAACTTGAAAATGAGCCTAATTATCCCACCACCTGTCCAACTGTTAGAGAAAGTAAATGGGCCTTAATAAGAAGCTAGAAAAACTCAATCACAGGAACTTCACACTGCTATGTGACCTGTATTACATCTTCCATGAGGATGAGCTAAGTGAGCTTTGCAACTCGATTTGACCACATATTTATTGCATGTAGACAGTTTGCCATACACTATCACAGACCCTAAAAAGCATTCAAAGCAGAGTAAGCAACATGTCTTCAGGAAACTCATCTTCTGGTTATGGAGATCGGAAACATAGAAAACACTAGAATTGAAGGCAATGTAACATAATTACCATAAAAGAAGTACATACAAATTATTGCAAGGATTCAGGGAGGAAAATGCATTTGTAGGAATTATGAAATGCTTCATGTGGCAAGAGTATATGCACTGGATCTTAAGTAGTGGAAAAAATCTCTTTAGCTGGGAAGGCTGGGGAAGGGGAGTTCAGCTTAGAGGTAGAGGCTTCAGCTTGTGTGTCGGAGGTATGCAACAAGGGAGTGCTTTGGAAGGACATGCAACCTATTACGGGAAACAGGTGTGTGTGTGTGTGCGCACGCATGTGTATGTATATGTATTGGATGTGTGGCAAGAATTTATTAAAGTTTTACAAAGTCAAAATGAAAAATTCAAACTTAAATCAGAAAAATAGAGGAATCCTTTCGAATAATAATGACTAAATAATGGATGAGAGCTGTGCTTCAAGATTTTTATCATGGAACAGATCACAAATAAATTTAGAAGAGGAAGATATAAGGAAGGAGGAGACTAGCTTTAGCACCTTAGTGCATATTATGGGCTTTATATGTATTTTCCCATTGGATGTCCCTAATAACCCTTTTAAAAAGTTGCAACAATTATTTCTGTTTTATAAAGTCTTAAAGACTTTAAGCAAATTTCTCAAAGTAACAAAGCTACTTAATTATGAGCTAAAATGTAATTATGTAGTCTGGGTACAGGACACGGAAAACAAATGGTTGAATGACTAAGTGAATGAATGAATAAAGGAATATTTTGTTAGTGACTAGAATACCTTAGTAAACTCACTTTCTTTTCACAGATACAGTTAAAGATTCCACACTACAATTCCTCGCAAAAACTGTTTACTTTGTCTTCACCTTTACGTATAATTGATTTCTGAAAAGTACTTACATTTGACCTCCTTTGATCTTTCAGGCAGCAAGTGTACTAGAGAAACACTTCAGGATACAATTCTGACTCCTGAATTGGGCTTCACTTCAGCACAACTCAACAAGTCCTAGACGTATGATCCAAACAAAATTTGAAGAATCACTCACGTAGAAAAGAAAGAAAAACTAGAAAAAAGTTTCAAATGTTAAAAATGCTCTGAACATTCAAAGACAAAATTAACAGTTCACTGAAAATTCCAACGTGTTGTTGGATTTCTGCACTTTGAACACAGTGTAGTGTAATGAGAGTCAGATGTCGAAACTAGACTGATGGAGTTTAAATATATATATAACCTTGGGAAGTCATTTATCCTGTATATATTAAATACAGAATGGGGAATAATAATAGTACTAACCTCATACTGCTGGTGAGTATGAAATGAGTGAATATAGACTGCTTAATACAGTGACTGGCACATAGCAGGTGCCATATCAATAGTTAGTTACAATTTACCATCGTGATTACAGATGTTAACACAGCTGTATTCTCTGAGCCTTGAAATTTAAATAATAATAATGGTAATTGCAAATACTGGTGTCCCAAGTCGGAAAGGTGGGAAGGTGGGGTAGAGATAGTGTTTGCAGAGTTGCTGCGTAGGTTTGTATTTTCAGTTGCTTGCATGAGAGTTAGTGCCTGAGGACAGGTTTATCCAGAAACTAATTCCCCACAAAGGAGCCCGTGTCAGGTACATGAGTTAGATTTTATGGCTTCCCATAAACACTAAATCAGCTATTCCTCATAGAAACAGGAGCTTGAACCTGGGGATGCAAACAAAACTCACAGTGAATCTCTGGGAGGCTGGCTACCACGGAAAGACTCTTACGATCCTTCAAGGGAGCTATGAAAGAAAAAATAAATCCAATACTCACAAAACTAATCCTTAGGAAAAAACCGCAGGCCCTTTAGTTCAGTCCTCGTTCTCAGTTGTTGCTATAGTCGTTGTTTCATATTGTTGTTGTCGTTCAGCAAGTTAGAATTGTATTTTCACTTAAAAATGTGCTATTTTGAGAAAATTGGAAAATTACTATAAAAGACACATTATCTCCAGTTCAGGCCTTCTATGAACTAGAAAAAACAGAGGCAGTTGGTAAAATTTCTTTACATTTTACTGTAAAAAAAACCTTCC
Organism: Lepilemur ruficaudatus; assembly: GCA_963574885.1. Classification (NCBI taxonomy): domain Eukaryota; kingdom Metazoa; phylum Chordata; class Mammalia; order Primates; family Lepilemuridae; genus Lepilemur; species Lepilemur ruficaudatus. Next base: position 48,727 of record CAUYRT010079331.1, on the reverse strand, counting down.
CTAGGCCCCTCCAAATTCATGAGGCTAAATGATTTCAAATATAACTGTCTAGCAAAGATGTTGAAGTGCAGACATAGCACACACTGAAGTATTCCTGCTCTAGAAGAGTTTTTCATTACCTATTCTTTCTTCATTAGTGTTTACCTTCAGATTTATTAGTGACATCTGGAAAGACAAAGAGCCATTACGTCTGGGAGATAAATGTTTATACTACCATCTTCTTTTTAAAATATCCAAGATGTTTGTGAACAAGTCTTTAATCTTTAAAATAAGGATTATTTAAATTTTGTTAAATAATTTGTTGACTGATATACAAAGCAAAATATGTACAGGTTCTATGGAAATTTTACCAGGACATACCAGTTTAAAAAGTGTCCTTTCAAAGGTGTAAATAACCATTGCTATAGGAGTTGATTATGAAATCAAAGGTGGATGTTATGATAGGAGGAATTTGAGAACATATGGAACTTTCTAATAATTGGAGTTTTCCCACAATTAGGAAAAAACTAGCTAGATTTTACTTAACACTTACTATGTATACTGTTAACACTTTACTATGTAAAGATTTGTGATAAATGCTTTATTATCTTGTTTCCTGAGCAAAAACTTATAAGGAAAAGGCTATATTATCATCCTTTTACAAAAGAAAAAAACTGAGATGCAGAAAGATTAAGAAACTTGTTCAAATGTCACATGGTTTCGGTGACTAATTTGTGATGGAGCCAATATTTCAGCTCAGGTTGATTTCATGACTACTGGACAAATACATGGTTTTGCCTCTGAGAGCTTAGACTTGATCTGTCAGACATAAAGGAGTCAACAAAAATTCCTGAAAAGACAATAAGCAATGAAAGAAAAGACTGTTCTGGAAGGCCAGTGGACAGAAAAGATTGACAGAGAAAGATATCTTAGGGTAAGGCTGGGCATTACCAAGGTTGTACAATGACAGAGGAGGGAATGCTGAATAATACTACTTTACACGTCTGTGAGATTTTGAAAGCATCTGTCAACTCAACAACAAATTCATAGGGTAGGTAATCATTTTCCTCATTTTGCAGATAAAGAAGCTAAAGTTTTGAAGATATTAATAATTGTTCAAGGCCACACAGCTAGTAAAAGATGAAGTTGGGGTTCAAAGCCAAGTCTATCTGATTGTAGACCTATGTAAACACCAAGCTATATTGATTTTATCATATTATTTTATATGCATAAACTGTTCTGGGCCTCACAACACCCTTATGAGGTACACTGAGACTTGGAGAGATTACAGGACAACCCAATGTCATATAATTGGGACTGAAACCCAGTCTTGTTTATGATAATTGATAAAGTTATATAAAACATGCCACTGAAGTAAACTAACTTCAAAGCAAACCATTTGAGCCAAGATATTAATAGTATCTAACATTCATGTTTCATGAAAGATTGGCCTCAGTTTTAAGACCAAAACTTCCTTTAGGGTATTTTTAATAATGAAAAAGTTGTTTATTTCCCTCTAAGACCATTTTATATTTATCATCTAGAAGCTCCCAGTTACAGCTTATTGTTGAGTTCACTAAGGGTAGTATTTCCGAATTGAGAGAATTAATCAGATTTGATGTTTTATTTTGTTTCAAAAGAAGAGAAAAAAATGCCACAAAAACTATACTGAGTTTCTTATGCTGTTTTTCTATGAATTACCATAAGGATTTCCACTGGAGAGGCAGCAATGTCACTGCTGGTTTGGTTCAAATTGAACAATCTGCTATCTGTCACACTTTGAAAAATGGAATAACTTTGTCATATTGCAGCAAGACCCAGTATCAGTGTTGATGGGTTGCCCTATGGGAAAAAGAGATGAGGGAGTTTAGATAAGAGTAAATCAACAACAGAAAAAAGAAAAATGGTAACACTTCTGCTTCTTTGAGGTTGGTGGAGATTTCCTCATGCTTGTCAACTTGGGCCTTTCTTCCTTTCTTACTCTGGATTTGGAAGTTGCAAGGCAGTATGTTCAGCACACCATGCTGTGGCTGAAGGACTGACATGTCCCTCACTCAGATCATAATTGGTTTTGGCTTCCTGCCTACTAACAGCTGCAAGAACAATTTAGAGTCTGACCCCAACACTTGACTCCATGTTTCTTTGATTTACTTTTTCCCATAACAGTAGGATTTTTTGTTGTTATTTTTAAACTCACATCTCAAATAGTGTGTTGCAAGGTTAACCAGTTTTAACTTGTAACTTTTAAGTCCTGTTGAACATTATAAAATAGCCAAAAAGCTGTATATTAATATAATACGTATAAAACATTGAAATTTCCTTTCCTAAATTATCAGTTCTTCTAAATTTCTACTAAACACGGAAAATACTCTTGTTCCCCCTTGACCCTCAGAATCCTGAAATCACGTCACAGTGGAGCCTGACTCTCTTGTTTTCTTTTGAGTGCAGACTAGGCAGTCATGTCTAAGTGGCTAGTTTGGGGTCTGTTTTTTATCCTTGCTGTAGTTCATGCTAGAATACCTAACATCGTAACAGACATGACATAGTTAAACTGAAAAACCTCACGTTCTAAAATCTTGCAGAAAGGGTTAGCGGTACACCTAGGATTACCTGGAAACAGTAACTTTTACGTCAACACAGCCTTGCTAAAGCCAAACAGTTCTAATGATTCCTCCTCGTGTCAAATTGCAGAAATGTGAGAAAATGAAAAACCATTCTCAGGCAGCTGCAACAAACATATTGCAAGGTATGAGTACCTGATATAGTCAATGAATTGAATTATTACACAATGATATTTTACATTAATGTTGCCAGGGGTCATATTAAGGAAGAAAGAAAGACTTGTAGAGAAATCATCGTAAAATACTCAATGTGTATGAAAATTCATTCTCTGAGCAATTATACATGTGAAATCTAAATCTGTGTAGGACACAAAGACTGCATTCAGACAAGACTGAAATATTACCTTTGGCTAGGCTAAATGAGGAAAATCAAACTATAGTGGAGACAAAAATAGGCTCCAATGTATTAATAGAGCCACTATATATCTTTTTATTTCATTTATGTAAATAACATGCAACATATGCATAGTTATTCAGTGTAATTTCAGTCATAAGTTCAGTCATAAATATACCATCCTGCATGGAAAATTCTGCAAATCAAGATTTATTTCTAACTGTATACCACACTGAACAAGTATCCTATAAATTGGTATAGTGGAAACCAAACTAGATGGAGGTTTACTCACACACGATGAAGACTCTTTCAAATATTAACTTAGAAAATACAGAGATTGAACTCTCTCTATGAGCCCTGAAGAAAGGAAGGCTAGATTTCCCCTTGTCACCTTTAGTTCAGGCATATTAGTACTGGCAGATGAGTTGCAATTGTCTAATTACACTGACTGTCTTGAATTCTTGCTCCGTGTAAAAGCTAAGTGAGTGATAGTAGCAAGTTATTTAATCTTTATGATTCTCATTTCCTGTTTTTTAAATGAGAAAATGATACCAACTCATAAATTTGTTAGGAAGTTTAAATAAGGTAATTTTTAAAAAGGATTGAGACAATGGCTGACACATACTAAGGGCCCAATAAATGTCAGCTCTCGTTAGTAACAATAATATCTATTACAGAAAATTTGCATCAGATTCCTCATTCATCTGGGCTCAGAGACTCCATTTTCCAACTGGAGGGGTCCCAAAGGAGTTTCCCCAGCTGTATGGGGAGGCTGGGGAGGGGTTTGTGCCCAGAGAGCCTGTGGAGCCTGCTTCCTGCAGCATGGTGCTGCTGAACTGCCTTTCTGATTTGGCTTCTTCTTCCTCTGAGATGGAGAACAGCCGGTGAGTTTTGCACTGGTGCTGCTAGCAACCTCCACTGTCTGACGTCAGCTGTCCTCAGGGGTAATTGTGATACTCACCGTGCGTTGCGGCAGAAACAGCTTTGGAATCCAAGATGATGGGAAAGCCAGCTGCCCGCCTCAATCTCACTTTTTCCAGCGCAGAAGCCCTGAGTCCAGGGCCTTTTTCGTGCGGTGCCTTACTGTTTGGAGGACACGTGTCACAGACAGAGAAGCCCATTTCTCCTACCTTTTATTTGCAGTTTTTCACTTCTCTGTGGCCTTGGGGTTTTAGGTTCTAGGATATCGGTCAACTCAGTTTTGAGTTCTAGAACGTTGGTGGTGATAATCTTGGCACTAGATGGATTTTTGTTGTTGTTATTGTTTTTGTTTTTCATTTTCTCTTGGGAGACGGAATGAAGCCAGATTGGTGATGTCACTTCGTCTGACGTAGGCATTTTTGAAGAATACAGCTCAGTTATTTTGCAGAGCATCACTGAACTTGCATGTTTCTTTTTATTCTTCTCATGACTCAATTAAAATTATGCATTTTGGGTAGGAATACTACAAAAAGTATTGTCTCTTTCTCAGTACATTTTATCAGCAGGAATATAATAGCTTTATCTTATTACTAGATTGTTTTTTGAAGTTTCCCACATACAGTAAAGTTTGTATGTCCCTGTGTACCTAATTCTTCAGTTTTTTTACTCCTCATCACCAATTCTTTAGGGTCCAATTATATCTTCTCTGACCTACTCAAATAAATTTCTAATTGAGTCTATAACCACCATTCTCCTCTCTACCTTCAGACTTATTTGCCTAACGGAGAGTAACATACAATTTTTCTCTTTCATGCCCAAATTTGCAAGGACTACTTAATTAAGTGAGCTCTTAAAGCCTTTTATAATCTAACCTAAATGTACTACACGAGCCTTATTTTTTATAACTCCAACAAGCAGATAGCTATTGAATATCTATTATTTGCTTCTGTATGAAATTCTTTGATAATTTTAATACTTTCCTTTTCCACTCATTACAAAACTCCTTCCCTACCTACTACAAAAACTCCCCGTGAGTTCTTCATTTTATACATTTAATTCCATCTGAATGAACTTGTCACCAATTTTACTTATTGAAATCTTAGCCATTTGTCAAGGTCTATTTCAATGACCACCTCTCTAATGAAACCGTTTTAAAAATCTTTCTAGTTATTTTTTTCCTGACCTATCTGAATCTTATTATGCTAATTATTACACAATACTATTAAACAATGAACCACGAAGTCCTGTCATGCGTGGGGAGGCAGTACTTGTAGGCTGGAGTTTAGGAGAGCGTGGCCTGAGGTCAGATTGCCTGTGCCCAATCTCTGGACTACAACTTCTAATTATGAAATTTTGGCAGCCACTTCACCTCTCTGTGCCTCATACAGGTTACCTATCACATAAGCTTAATTCTGTTATAAAGATTAGGTATAAAAATTCTTGTAAAGAAGTTAGCACAATGCCTGGAACAGATTAAGTGCTCAATGAAAATGAACTATCATTTTTATGTGGGTTTTGCCTTCTTAACATCATCCTTACATGCTCTCTCTTCACAATTACTTTCTCTCTCCTCTACTTTCCTACTCTGACTTTCTTATTTGGCAACATATCCTCAGGACAGTTTCCTGAACCTTATTCAGCCTAACTTAACGCTAATTTTTATTGATGTTAGAGTGGTCTTCCTTAAGTACAAATCTCATCCTACGTCTGAATTACCCTCCCTCTTAAAATCTTTCAGAGCATCCACATGGCTCATAGCATACAGTTACATTTCCTCGGAATAACTAAAAATATCTTTTAAGCTCTCATTCTTCTTTCTGCAATCATATCACTATTTTCAGAGTCACAAACTTTTTGTGATGTTTCGCAAGTCTTGACTTTGCTGATGGAGCTGCTTTCATCTGCAATGCCATCTATTCTATATTCTTCCCTCCTACTAAATCCAGTGGAGGAATTCTCCCCCTATTCAAGGTTTTAGCTGAGGCATCATCTTTCTGATCATTTCCTTCTAACTATTTAAAGCTGATCATTAGGTTAGATGTTTGCATCCACGCAACATACTGACTGCTAGCAGAGAACCTATAACTTTACTGTTTACTTGTCTGTCTGCCACTGTTAGCCAATCATCAACTTGAAGATACGAACTGTATCCAATTCAACTTTATGCAAATATCGCTGGTATTTAGTGCACTTAGTATGGTTGTTTTAATAGGAAGTTCAAAAAATATTTTTGAGTGAATAAATAAGTAAATGTTGTCGTTAGTAATATAACTATCATTGTATTGGTCAGGGAGGACTTAAGGAACTTGATATTTCTTTGATCAGAAGGAGGACATGTTTGATGATGTCGCTCACTTAGAAACTCAGATTGTTGGAGTGCCTGGACCTATAATATCACTAAATATAGTAGAGGAGAGAACATGGCAAAACACACATGGAAGTTTATAAGCTTCCAGTAGAGGTGACAGGCATTCCCATTGCTCATGTGTAATTAGAATGGTACAATTCTACCATGTCCCAGAAGGAAGAGAACTATTATAAAATGTTACAGACTAGAACTATTTGCTACAAACTACAAATCAACACCTACCACATAAACTCTTTAAGGGCACAAAATACATTCCACGAATCTGTATATATTAAAAAAAAACCACACACACACTTGCTCATAGCAACTATGAGTTAAATACTTTTCAATGAGTGAATAAATAATCTCATATTCATCTTTAACATCAAGCCAAATAATGATTATGATTTTAGGCAAATATATATATATATATATCTCCATAAAATTACTAGTTTTAAAAAGACTTCATTTAGCTAAAAAGGTTTGTTGACTCACTTCACTTTGATTTCCCATTTTCTTAAATCTCTGCCGTTTCAACTTAGGAAACATTAATTGTATTTTCTGGAGCTTTTATCCCAGAGTATAATGAAAATCATCATAGAGACTTTGCCAAAGCTCTTCTTCTGTTATTATTCTAACTTTAAATTTTTTAACATGCTATAATAGAACACTGTCATCTACAAACATTAATCATGTGTGGGGTGGTTTAATAACAGTTACTTTTTCCTGTGGGAAATTAGGTGTCATATTTTCACACCATGCTAATTATCTTCAGTGCACGTTTTAATCCTTTTTTAGCCCCAATGAACACAGACCTACTTCTGATCTAACATAACCCTTGTGCACTCAATTATATTTCTGTAGAAAAATTACTGTTACTGAATTTTCACTCTGGATTCTTTCCAGTGGTTTGCAGGCTAACATTCTTGACCTCGCTGAATAAGTCATGAGTGGGTGAAACCTTATTGAAAGTGGCATGAGAGATCTTCCAAAGTATTAAGCCTAAACATCAATGGCATGTAATTATTGCATTGTGACAAGAAGCTTCTTAATTTCAAAAACTTGAAGCTTTTTAAGTTATTCAGAGAAAAGTACAATTAAATAAGAATATTAGAACATTTTTCCTAAATGTCATAGATGAGTGTTCTACATTAAAATACACTTGTCAAAAGAGGAGAAATATCTAAATACATTTTTTCCAAAAGTATGAAGTTCTGTCAGAGTCTCTTCCCTCTAACATTTTATTTTGGTGATTCAAATTCAAAATGACATATGTGTTATATGTGTATATAATTTCTGATCCTGCTACGTAAGTAATCAGGATATACATAAACCAGCAGTAACATGAAGAATACTGTGATTGATGTCATTTTTCAAAAAGTTTCCATTTACCAACTTGGAGGTAAGTTATAGGTAATTCAGTTTAGGGAAAAATTAGATAATAAAATGTCCCTCTTTCCTTCCCAATAGGATCCTCATCTCCATTCAATGGAGAAGAATGGCAAATATTAGAAAGAAGCATAGCACAAAGTATTGGCTAGGATACATAGAGGTAAGAAATAAAGTTTTGCTAGCAGGAATGTGAATGCATTGGTAAGGCCACTTTGGAAAGTATGGAAATTCAGCATTCATATACGCAATGAGTCAATGAACTCTCTTCTGGGAATAAATTCTTGAAAAAACCCTGAAAGTATACATAAAGGTAGGCATAGACATAAAGACATTCAAAAAACATTGTTTGCGATAACAAAGAGTTTGATGCAACCCAGTTTTCTACAACTAGAAAATGCATAAATAAATAAATCTAGAAGATGTACACTATTAAATAATAAAAAATGCAGTAGTAAAATCAACACAGAAAAATGATATCAGCAAGATGGCACAATAGGAAGCCCCAGACTCTTCTTCCCCCCACCAATGCACAAATTCAGCAGAAATTCAGGGACAATTTTTTTGTGAGATATCAGAAATTAATTGATAGATCCCTGAATCCAGGGAGAATGCAAATTCAGACTCATCCAAGGTCACTTAGGATATAGGATATTCAGGACATCCTCATGGAGGAGATATTGCCCTGGTACAGTGCCGTATGGTCAAGAAGAGACCCTCTAGCCCCCAGACTTACCTACAGGAGGGAAGGAGTTGGTTCACACATTCAGTACTTCAGCTTTTCTGAGAGGGCTCCCCAGAGTACTGGCTTCTGTCTTGCCAGACTTGAATCTCTGATGGAACTGGCACATCCTAGCTGCCTACAGGAGAAAGAAGGCAGTGGCTTAGGCTGGTAGATACCAATGATTTCTTTCCTGGCTCAGCACAGAGAAGATAAAAAAATCCCAGCTCTTAGAAGAGTTGATCCATGTGTCCAGCACTTCAAAATCTCCAGGGCTGTTCAAAGAATTAGCATCTGTTTCACTAGTCCCAAAGCTCTGATGAGTCTGGCACAGTTTGGCTGCCCTGGGGACAATGGAGATAGCAATGTGGATTGTTAGACATCATAGTTTCTTCCCCCGCAGCTCAACACAGAGTGAGCACACAAAAACCACAGCTACATGCTGTTCCTTGGGGAGGGAAAGAGTTGGTAGAGGTCCCAGGATCTCTGGCTAGACTGATAGATGGAGTCTTCTATACATAACCAATTTTTAAAGACTGGGAAAGGTGCCTACTTTGTCTAATTCACAGACACTGACACAGAGAGTAAAGGGAAATGAAGAATTAGGTAAATGTGTTCCAAGCAAAGGAACAAGAGAAATATTCAGAAACAAGGCTAACGAAACAAAGTTATGCGATTTACCTGACAGACAATTAAAAATAACTTCCAAAAAGATGCTCACCGAGGTCAAAAGAACAATACATAAACAAAAGAGAATTTCAACAAAGACATAGAAAATATAATAAAGTATCAAACACAAATCATGGAGTTGAAAAATCCAAGAATACTAGAAAAATTTACAAGAAGGGTTCAATAAGAGACTAGATCAAGCAGAAAAGATAAGATCAGCAAACTCAAAGACAGGTCACTGCAAATAATTCATCTGGGGAGCAAAAAGAAAAAAAGAATAAAAAAGAGTGGAGAAAGCATATGAGAATTATGAGTCACAAACAGACCAATAAATGTATTATGAGAATCTCAGAAGCAGAAGAGAGTTAGAAAGAACAAGAAACCTTATTCAAAGAAATGATGATAGAAAACTTCCTAAATCTGGAAAGGAAATGGAAACCTGGATCCAAGAACCCAAAATATGTCAAAATAAGATAAATCCATATCAAGACACATAAATTGGCAAAAGTCAAATACAAAGAAAGAATTTTGAAAGCATCAAGTGAAAAGCAATTTGTCACATACATTCCTGTAAGACTATCAGTGAAAATTTTAGCAGAAACCTTGCTGGTCAGAAGGGAATGGGGTAATATAGTAAAAGCATTGAAAGAAAAATAAATGTCAGCATAGAATATTGTACCTGAAAAGACTGTCTTTCACAAATGAATGAGAAATAAAAACCTCCCCAGGCAGGAAAAATCTAAAAGAGTTCATCACTATTAGCCATGCTTATAAGAAATGCTAAAGGAAGTTCTTAAAGTTGAAAGGAAAGAATGCTAAACAGTGTTACTGAAAGTTTGGTACTTGTCCCTGAGGCTACATCAGAAGAATGAGGACAAGGGATTTGAGGAGAAGAAAAGAGGGGTTTTATTAATTTGCCAGGAAATGAGGAAGATGAAGACTTCCATCTTAAAATGCCATTGTCTTAATCATAAGCAGAAATACAGAGCTTTTAAGGGGAGGATTTTCAGCTTCAGGCTCTTTGCTGTTTAACTATATTCTGATCTGTCCCATCTCCAGAGAAGACAATCCTGTGACCTCTGCCCCAAACCTCCACCCGGACCTCTGCCCAGGCAGTTCCATTAAACCGTTCCTGTGGTACAAAGGACATTCCCTGCCCCTCCTGACAATTGGCCTGAGGCAGAGATGCAGGTTTTAATTCCCAAAAAGAGTAGGGCAAGTTGTAAAGAGAGAGCAAACATGTTGCTCGTTTTTTCAGGCTGTTCCCTCTGATATTTCCCGCTGTCAATTTTACCCTTCCATATCCATGGGAGGAGGGGCAACGTCATCATTGAGCTACTTCCTGCTGAAGTGGGGTGATATTTTAGATTAGAAAGTTTATGCTTATTTTTGTCATTGTAAAGCTTTGGCAATAGATATACAAAAATAAAGAACTCAAGAGATTACCAGGTGAAAAAGGGCAAACTCAACAACTACAACTGTGAGGACTGACAAGGTGAAATTGAGGATTTTACCCCACCTTGGTACTACGGGTCCTTCCTATCACCTTGCAAATAATGTGTAATACAGGGCTGACTAAGAAAGGAATATGGGACCTTAGAGTGTGGGACTATTAGTTGTACCCTGTAGGTGATCTGAGAGACTGGCTTCTGCAGATTCAGAAATCATAAACAGAAATACTTGCACTGAAAAAGGTTTAGGATGACAAACGCAGCAGCAAGACAGATCAGCAGAAGGGGCAATAGCCTGGGGAAATCCTCACTAAGGAGTTGTCTCTCCGTCCTTTAGACAGACAAATAACTAAAGAAAGATTAGCAACAATACCAACATTTTAATTTTTCCCTTTATTTTAAGCAGATACTTTATGTCACCTAAAACCTGGCCCTTCCACTGCGGGCTTGGGTCCTCTTCTCCATGGAGCACCTCTTCACTTTGGTATGATGGACCCAAGGTTTTACTTCTGACAATTTCCACTAGGTGTGAGTTGTTAGAAGCACTTCATAGAGTCCTTTTCACTTCTCTGCTTCCAACTGGAGCAGGCACCTGAAAAAGGCAAACTCATATATAATGGTTAGTATCTGACTCACTCATTTGACATACTGTTTTACTCTGGTTTTTTGTTTTGTTTTGTTTTGTTTTACTCATGGTTATATTAATATTATCATACTTACCTCAAGGTGCTAGGAAAGGTCTCTCATAAAGTATTTTGTAGGGGCTTAACTTAAGCCTACTTTTAGGGGCAACCCTTATCTGGAGGAGGGAAAGTGGCAATATTCTATCCCACTTTAGATGAGTTTCCTGAACCAATTCCAAGATGCATGCAATTTCCATTCCAGTTATAGGACTTTGCTTACTTGTTGGGTTATCTCCACTACAAAAGAGGGTCCATTATCACATTTGCAAAATTCCCAGGGCTTCATGGCAGCTTCCAGGTCTCTTTCTTCTTGGCTCCAGCTTTCTGTAGCTTGGCCATGCTGTTCTGGTGCCTGTTGACATCCTTGTTGTAGGAGGAGGAGCTGCTGAGCTGTCTCTGCAGGTGCCTGCTCAGGGTATCCAGCACCAGCATGCCCTTCTCCATCTGTGTGGCCTCTTTCCCTGACACTGCTGATGTTCATCATCCTGTGGTCCCCTGGGGCTTGTTTCTGCTCTGTGCTGGCATATGTGCACAGGAACTCGGAGAAGGCCCTGTCCTATGCCAGCAGCGCCTGGTAGGAGCCTATCTTGGAGTGAGTTCCTTCAGAAGGATTCTGGTAACTTCAGACACTCTTTCCATTCCAGTAGGATAAGTCTCTACCCAGCCTGAAAAGGCATCTACTAATACAATTTTAGGCATCCGAGAGAAACTGTCAATCATCAAAAGGGTGGACCCCTACATGTTGGGCTCTCTTTGCAGCAGGTTGCCTTTCTGATCTGGGACTGCCCTAAGCACATACTGATAAACTAATTTCAAAAGCAATGGCCCCTCCTCAGCATAATCCTGTAACCCTAAGGAGGAGGCTCTGCAAATTTCTATAGCTCCATACACTGAGAAATGTTATAAACATTTTGAGCATTAATCAAATTTGCCAGTGGCTTAAGCAAGCTAAACTAGAATCTCACCAAATGAACTGCTCTAATGGAATCTAACTAAATGCTACCTATATTGGAAATTCACCAAGTAAAATGCCTATGCTAGAATCTAGCCAAAGTGCTCTTCTTCCATCTAGTGACAAATTTGGAGAATGCAGACTTACATTTCCTAAAATGACAGTTAAATATAGATTGTTGGTAGGCTATGGTGTAGACATGATGCTTTAAAATTTCAACCTAGAGGGATGTAGTCAGAGTAGAGATGTTGCAATGATTTTTTTTTTGTCTCTAAAATACCCAATCAGAATCACTCATTGGCAAATGTTTGCTTAACATTGGACACACCATAAATTGTTTACTGCAGATCATTGAAAATGCCTGTAAGTACCACAAAGAGCCAGTTTGATGAAACAAATCTGACAGCCCAATACAATATATATGCACTTTTTAAAAACCTAACCATTCATATTTTTTCTTCTTTAGATTTTCTTTTCTTTTTTTTTTTATAAAATAATGTCTTCCCGATGATGATCTCTGTGCAGAGCACTCTAGTTGATTGTTCTCAGAAAGCTAAATCTAGAGCTTTCTTGGCAATATTTCAATTAATCTTGTCCAATTCTTCCATATCTTCTGAATCTTCAAAAAGATGACAAACTTAGCTCAGAATTTAAGCTTTTTCCAAATGTTCATTCTAATTATATGAAGTCCTTTGATCTAATAACTCCCTATTATTGAATAATAAAAAACACCGCCTAACATTAATATGAAAGAATTTTCATCACAATATTTTGTAACTGTGAAAAATTAGAAACTAAATAATAATCAATACTTGTTAAAAACAAATTATACTTTTCATATACATGAATAAAATAATAAAATTATATTTCTAATAACATGAGAAAATATTGATAGCTGTGTTATGAGTTATTTTAGATTTTTTGATACTTATTAATATATTTTGAAGTTTTCCTGTAATTGGTCTATATTAACTTTAGAATTTAAAAGAAAAGATTGCTATTGAATCAACTCATTTAATAGGAAGTGGAAATTAAAGCCCAACGTCACATATGCAATTATTGACACAACCAGTACTTAAATCCAGATCTACTGAGTTCAGTGCTTTGCCTGTTCTCCAAAATCAGGCTGTTAAACCTGGTTTGGGTTAACGTTAAGACTTTGTAATGCTCTTCTTAATTCATTTACAATTCGGCCCCTTTTCCTGAAATAGTCACAAACATTGTTCAATTCTGCATCTAATGGCTATTTGTCAGAGGATGGAATAAAAACTTCAACTCAGAAAATTTCAAAAGGCCACCAGTCATCAGCCATTGACATCTCTCAGGGCTGCTGTAAGCTTAAATCAGTCACCTAGAAGAAAAAGGTCTCTGGAGATTTCCCTCTAGATTTGTCAGTCCTCACGGTTGTGGTTGTTGAGTATGCACTTTTTCACCTGGTAATCTCTTGCGTTCTTTATTTTTGTAAATTTATTACCAAAGCTTTGCAATGAGATAAATAACTATAAACAGTCTATCTAAAATTCTATCATTTGCAGCAACATAAATGGAATGGAGGATATTATGGTAAGTGAAATAAGCCAGGTACAGAAAGACAAATATTGCATCTTCTAACTTATATGTAGAAACTAAAAATGCTGATCTCAAACAGGTAGAGAGTGAAATGGTGGTTACCAGAGGTTGGGCAGAGTAGGAGGGAAGAGGTGGAGAAGAGAAGTTGCTCAATAGGTACAAGAATATAGTTAGATAGAAGGAATAAATTCCAATGTTTGATAACACAATACAGTTGCTATAGCTAATGATAACTTATTGTTTATGTCAAGGTAGCTAGAAGAGAATATTTGGAATGCTCCCAACACAAAGAAAAGGAAATTTTTTGAGGTAATGGATCCCAATTACCAGAGTTGATTATTATTCATTGTATGCATGTATCAAAATATCACATGCACCCTATAAATATGTATAATTACTATGTATGAGTAAAAACTAAATAAATACCAGAAAAACAAATACAGTTATTCCCAAATTTTACCCTGTAAAAATAAAATTGTGATACTAAGTCTTTTTCAAAAAGGGAAAAAAAGATTTTTTCAAATGAGATAGGAAGGTTTCCAGGACAAAGTATATTATTTGAAGGTCCCTACAACACTCTTGTGACAGGTTTAATTGTGACAGTGAGAAATTATTATTAGATTACCTGAAAAATAGAATAAAAAATAACTTCTAACTCATCCAGGGTATACAGCAGAAAAACTATAAAACATGATTTGCTTTATTAGTCTAGGACTTTATAAGATATAATGAGTTTTGAGGTAAAAATAGAAGGGATGCACAGTCAGATTGCGCGTGACGATTAGGAAACTACATTTTTAGCTATGAATAGGATGACCACTAGTTCTGATTTACCCAAGACATTTCCTGTTTCTGTCTGAAGTCTTAGTGTGTTTATCAATGATTAATTATCATTATTTATTCTCAAAAGAATTATCTATTTCCCAGTTGGGACTATGAATTATGTGTTTGTTATGATGGTAATGTATATGTGTTAACTTGGCTAGGCTACTGCATGTCTATCGCTATCTCATCTGAACGATACATTGGTTCTGTCACTCTGGAGAATCTTGACACATTTACTATAGGTATAAACATCTGGTGCAAAATACTAATCAGAAACTACAACTATTACTACTAACTGATGATTTCTAGCTACCAAAGTTCTCACTTGTAATATGATAAAAATAATTCCTACTTCATAAGCTGCTTATTATGAGTGTTAAATAATATCTATTTTGTACATGGCCAAAGTAGTACTCAAAAAAAAAATTTGGAAAAAACATTAGTTAAACAAGGCCATATATATTCTTCCCAATATGTATTAGAGACAGATTTACTTCTTGAATTGAAGATCAAACTATAGATTTTTTCTCCTTACATGAGATTCTGCATAGGAGAGGCTGGCTTTTCTTCCTTCTGCTGAAAGTGAGGTGGTGCCTTCTGCCTCGAGTTTTTTCCACTTAGTTCCAAGGAGAGGCACTCCCATAGATGGATTTATTGAAATATAGGAAACAGCGGAGTGAAGCTTGCTGAGCAATTCTCTGGACGTTTCCCTAGGATTTGTTCCCTTTCTTCCTCTGTGTACGAAAAGCCTTAAGTGCTGTATTTACCCTTAAGAAGCAAGTCTCAGAAAAATTTCTTTCTACAAAAGCTTCCAGAGGTGCATTTGAGTACCTAATGGAGTTTTATCCAAAAGTAGAAATAAAACCCTCATCTGAAACCTCAAACATAATCCAAAAAATACCGTTTCTTTTAAATCTTAAGCACTTAAGACTATTTCTACCAAGTTCACTTTGTAGAAATTTAGCCAATTGGTGAATTTAATCTTAATTGGTCAATTTCTTTTAATATAAGTATTCATCATCTACTTCATGGAGAGCATTCTACTTACTACGATGGGTCAAAAAAAGTTCAAGTCATAGTTCTGGCTTCAAACTTTAAGTTCAAGTAGGGTAGAGAAAGATTGGTGAAAATCCCTGTGATATAAAATAGATGAAATGAATGCCATAGGAATCATGAAGGTAAAATTTAATGGAGTTCAGACTATTTCTGGCTGGAGTGTTTCATTAAGGAGACGACCTTTAAGCTGTACCTTAAAGTGTGTGTGAATTTTAACATGTTATGATGTTAAGAAGAAAGGTATTAGAGATGGAGGAAACTTATAAATGAACTTGCAAAGTTGGGAAATGAAGAGAACTTACTGGGAGAACTACAGGAAGCTCAATTTCACTTAGAACTCAGAGTGTGAGAAAAGGAATAGCAACGTGTGAGGATGGATTGACCTCTGTCCCGGCCTAAATTGTCAGGATGAGTTTTTAGGAGGTGATAGAAATTCATTTGAGTTTTTTTTTTTTTTTTTTATTATGGCTGATCCTATTAAAATGACTTTTAGAAAGGTAAATATGGCATCAGTGTTCAGAATGGTTTACACTTTAGAATCTTATTTAAAAAACTATAAGCTTTTTTATTAGTCTATGTGAGAGGTAAAGGAATCTAAAATAGAAAAATGTCAGTGGAATAGCGAGAAGGACAGCAGTTTTTGTAATATCATAGAGAGAGAATAAAAAGGACATGAAAAGAGAGAACAATTCAAAGATGATTTCGAACCTGAATGACTGGGGTGATCTTACCTGAAAGAGGGCAGTCAGAGGTAAGTTTTTTTCAGAAAGCTGCAGGTGGGCACTGTTGTATCTGTTGAGATTGAGATGCTCATGACACAAGAAAGTCCTTCGGGATGAAGGATGCACTGCAGGCTATTTTATTCATATTTTCTATTTCTATTTTCTTTTTATTATTTAGAAACTTTCAAACAATGTTAAATAGCAATGGTGATCGTGAGACACTTGCCTTATTTATTATTTTAAGAGGAGTAGTTGTAAGTAGTCATTTCCTATAAAGTTTGCTTTTGTTTTTTCTGTCATGTTTACCATATTTTAGTAATATTCCTTCTAAAATTAATTTCTTTTTTTTTTTTTTGAGACAGAACCTCACTCTGTTGCCTGGGCTAGAGTGCCATGGCGTCAGCCTAGTTCAAAGCAACCTCCAACTCCTGGGCTCAGGCGATCCTCCTGCCTCAGCCTCCCGAGTAGCTGGGACTGCAGGCACGTGCCACCATGCCCGGCTAATTTTTTCTATATATTTTTAGTTGGCCAATTAATTTCTTTCTATTTTTAGTAGAGACGAGGTCTCACTCTTACTCAGGCTGGTTTCGAACTCCTGACCTTGAGCGATCCTCCTGCCTCGGCCTCCCAGAGTGCTAGGATTATAGGCGTGAGCCACCGTGCCTGGCCTCTAAAATTAATTTCTTTAGAAATATATTTACAGATCTAGAGTTCTCAGGGAGGTCTTGGTGGAGAAATGAGTGTTATGCCTATGAAAGAGGAAGTGTTGAATTTATGAGACTAAATGGGACAGAATGTAATTCTTCTGTGGGTACAGGGGAGACAAAAGAAAAAAAGGCCAAAAAAAGACATTTGGATAATTACTAGATTTATGAAGTGAGAAAATGAAGACAAGGCAGAGATGCAATAAGAGAATACAAAAAAAAAAAAGAAAAATGAAGATAACAGATCTGAAGATGCCTACAAGTAGAGTTATCAATTTGCATATGGTAGAATTGGGAGTCATTTAGTTATTTTTTACTCTATCAAATTATTTTTTGTTAGTTCATGGTTTTATAATATGATTCACAAAGAATGAATTGACATGAATAAAATTAAATTTATCTATTAAACTTTGCAGTGGCTTATTAAAAAGTTTAATTCTCTTAAATATAAATTACTATTTTACATACATTAAATTTTAAAAGTTTTATTAATTGTCAAATTCTCTCCCATGAAATAAAATAGTCTCTTCAGATATTTTAGATATATATAAATGTAGGGATATATTTGTCTCAAATTATCTAATATTTATATTTTCTTTTAATTATATAATCTAGAACCTTCTAAACAATGTTAAATATCAATGGTGATAGTAAGATACCTTCTTTGTTTTTCAATTTAATGATTTAGTAAGGCACTATTTGCTACAAACTTGCTCTTAGTCTTCCTATAGTTGTCACCACATTGTAATAATTTTGTTCCAGACTTATTTTATTTGGAGATTTTATTAGACATGGTTGCTATTTTTCAATTACTTTTGGTGTCTGTTATATTGTATTGCATTATACCACATTTTAGTTATTATATTATTTCATATTAATCATAATCATATTTTGATGGATTTTGACATGTCTTTCCCATAGACACACTTCATGTCACCCCATGATAGTTACCCCTACTCAGGAAAGAGCATGGATATTTTATCTTCACTGCTAGAAAATATTTTTTAAAAAATGAAAGAACCAAATGTAGAAATCAATAGAGTCAACAGTTTGCTCCTGTATTTCAAAAGCCTAAGCTCTGAAAGACCCAGGGCATAAGCAATAGATTTCAAAAAATAGATAAAGAGACAAGATATCTCATTTCCTGGCTGAATAAAACTCTCCAGAGTAAGGGAAATAAAAGATTTGCAGGGAAACTTTCAATGTGTCCTTGGGAAAGAGGTCTGTACCTTGACTTATTTCTTCCCACTGGATCAATTAATATGTTTGTGGGAGGGTAGAGAAGGCTCAAGGACTGCAGGGCAGTAGAAAGCCCATGGAGGTTTGAGAGATACCAGAGCAGAGAGAATCTGTGCCCTATTTCTAGAAAAGTTTCTGAATATACATCTGACTACCTATATATTTTTTTCAAATGATTTCGTAAACAAAAACAATGAATAAAAATCAGTTGGGAAACTTCTATGCATACAAGAAGAAAAATTCATACTATGAGTATAGAAAAAGAAATCTAGAAATTGATCAGGGAAAGACAATTCACTTTTAAAATGACATAAGATCTGTACAGACAACTGACAGAAGATAAAGGGAAAATGGTGAATAAACATGTGAAAAAATATACTGCTTTACTATAAGTGATAATGAAGTTAACTAATAAGCATGGAAGTTTTTTTTTTTTCCTCCACCTGCAGAAACAATGCAAATAAAAAATAACTAAAAAAACCCAATGAGTTCCACTCTACAAGGAACTGGAGACTAGATACTCCACTCCAGGAGCCTTCCCAAGAAAAACAAAACAAAACAAAAACAAAAAAACAAAATTCTGGATAAACAATAATTTTGAGTCATCGCTATTTCACAGTAATCTCTGAAAGCCTCTGTTCCCTGCCCATCAAAGTAAGCAGAAAATAAAGGAGGGAGCATAAGCAACATTCAAACTAGAAATGCAATCTTGACTTAAAAATAAATACACGTATCAGTGTTGCAATCAGAACACTGAACCCCATGCCAGCTACAAATCGAGAGAACTTACATTGAAATTCTAACATCAAATCAGGATCCCCAAAGAAGTCTTGATTTGGCCCCAGATCTCTTACAAACCCAAATAGTGGTTAAGCAAATTTAAATCATCTGTGGAAGAAAGCAGCCCAAAATTGGACTCCTGAGTTTCGACAGATTTAAATTAACCAAGCAAAAAGTTATAATAAAGTTCACTAAAAATTGCCAGGATAAAAAGTACCCTTGGATATCAGCAGAAAAGTAGAAACACAGAATGAGAGCCTTATAGATATTACAACTTGAAATTATCTGATGGAGAACATAAAATATTTAAAGAGTATAAAATATTCATAATAAATAAAAGATGGAATAAAAGAATCACCAAACAATTAAGGTGTGCACAACCATGCATGGCTAATTTTTTTTTTTTTTTTTTAATTTAGAGACAGGGTATCGCTGTGTTGCTCAGGCTGGTCTCAAACTCCTGGACTCAAGCAATCCTCTTCCCTCAGCCTCCTGGAGTGCTGGGATTACAGGCATGACCCACCATGCCCGGCCAACAATATCAAGTCTTCCAATCTATGTACATGGGATATCTTTCTTTTTTAAAATGTTTTCTTTAATTTATTTCATGAATGTTTTGTAGTTTTACACATATAAGTCTGTTAAACTACTTAGTCAAGTTCACTTCTAAGTATTTTATTCTTTTTGTGCCATTATAAATGGGGTTCTTTTATTAATTTCTTTTTCAATAGTGTGTTTTTAATGAATAGCAGCACAACTAATTTTGATCTTTGTGTCCTGCCACTTTAATGACTTCATTTATTTGTCCTAACGTTTATTTTGTGAAGCTTTTATGGTTTTCCATGTATTAGATATTGTCATTTGCAGAAATAGACATTTGTATTTTTCCTATTCTAACTTAAATGTCAATTTAGTTAGGCCTCACCTCCCAACAACACTACACTGGAGGCCAAGTTTCCAACACATGAACTTTAAGGAACACATTCAAACCATAGCAATGTTATACAAATGAAAGTATGAATTAGCTATATGCTATGAATCACAGCTAAGCTGATAAAGCTGCTTTTGAATTTCCCTAGCAGATAAGCAAACAACAAAATTCCTGCTACTCTTAAGTGTTTCTATAAAGTATAACATTGGCCCTATGATAATGTAGCATTTTTTAAACCTCTTTTGTATCAAAATAAACTACTAGACTCTAAGCCACCACCTTTTAGTTTAACAGGTATTTACTATTCACCTACTGGGATGATGACTGGTGGAGGAGTTGGCAGGATACAGGATGATACAAGGAGCATAAAAATGGCTACAATAAAGACCTAGTTCCTGCAGAGCTTGTAATTATGCATTTACCCTCAGTTGCTTTTATCCAAAGTAGGCAGATCTGGCTAGGGTTGGATGTGAATCACGTGACCAAAGATAAAAGGCACAATATTTATTAACTGTAGCCTTAGAATCTATAGCAAGAGAGTGAAGGCTGAACAACTGCCAAGGGAGAATGTTATGTTCGATTAAATTCTGAGAACTATGCCTATATTATAGCTTTAGAGCAAGTGCACCTGCAGTAATATACCCACAGATCTGAGGAATCACTAATATTCCATTTCCCTTCCAGAATACAATCTACCACGGTAAAAATTTAATCATGTCATTTGTAAGAAAATTATGCACCTCTAGGACCACAACTTCCATCGCATATAATTCATTTTTTAATTCAACAAAGAAGCATTACAGTAAATAGCTATTGTGTTTGCTTGTCAACATCTATTCCCCCTACTTCCTTCTTATTTTTTTGTTTGGGGGAAGCAAACCTCCCCCACTCTTGATATCACCAGCCCCAGCACTTTGGCTAGTACCAATGGTTACAACGTATTCATTTGCCAGCACTCTGAAGGATCTATATACAGAAGAGAGCAGAGGCAAGAGATAGGGAGAGAGGGTGAAAGGAAGAATGAGATGGGGAAAGACACAGTTTGAGGTTTGACTTAATATGTGCTTAGTCCAGATTTTTGCCTTTGAATCTCTTAGTTACGTAAGCAATGCTAAATTCCTCAATTAGTTGCAGGAAGTTTTGATTTGAATTTCTGTTACTGTCAATAGAACAAACCCTGGTAAGAGTGATAGCCCAGATGATGCAGATCGAAGCTAATCTGAAGCCAGTTTGAGGACTAGAGAAGACCTCAGTAGCAGCTCAGGAAGTCAGTCACTGCCCCTTGATTCCAGAAATTCTTTTACATAGCAACAAGCATACAGTGTGATGCCTCTGGAAAGGATAATATTGCAAGTCAGTTTACCAATGCCACAAAAGTAGGGTAACCATCATCCAAATGAATGTTTCTTTAAATATATTATTAAACTTGTAGCATTATAAAAAAAGAAAGGGAATATTAATAAAAATTACTTCGGAATGATAGGCATAAACCAATATTAGCCCTGGAAAACCAAAATGTATGATCAATCATTTTGACATTTAGAACTTCAGTTGCTTTTTTTTTTTTTTTCCATTCACATCATGGAGATAAAACTTTTCCTTTTACACGATTGTTATGAAGATCAAATGCAATACTGGCTATGAATATACTTACAGACCAAACAGTTTCATGTTAGTTTTTGTTTCACTGGGACCTGATTTTAATAGAAACGAAGAAGCAGAAGGGAGACAAAAATAAAGAATAAAAGATGAAATGTGGCAAAGAGAGAGACTGCAAACACTGAGCATGAATTTTTTATTTTTGTCAAAGTATCAATTGTTTTGAAAGCAATGAAAGTGCATTGCAGAGAGAGTATTGGCACAGCTTCTGAGTCTCTGTAATAAAAGCATTTTATAAAGATTTTTTCAGGGAAACTGATCACTGGGGAATGGGCAGCCTGGCCAACTTTACTATTCAGAGTAAATCCTGGACCTTCAGTGATCCGTATGAGCATTTTGCTTTCTAGTTGTGAAAATACCTGTAAGGAAACCTCCAATATTAATTAGCTTCTCTTTTCCTATTTAGACACAGACTTGTGTTTTCACAGCAACCACAGGCAGCGAGGGATCAGAGAATTTGGAAGCTAGCCACAGTTTGGGCACTAATTACCTTTGTGAATGAACACTGTAATCCTTGATCTCTCAAGTTTCATTCCCTAAGATGAATAGTCAGGAAAATGTAGTAGAGTCTTTAAGAATAGGTACTCTGTCATCAAACCAACTTGATTTCAACATCCAGCTCCATCAAATTCCCTGGGAGCATTATCTGTCTCTCTAAACTGGTTTCCTCACCTACAAAATGAGGATAACAATAGAAGCTATTAATAACTCCCAAAGTTGTTTTAAGTATCCAATAAGGTATTACTTATAATGCATATGGTATGTGTATAACAACTTCTTATTTTCATTTTTAAGTTCCCTAGGCCCCTTCTACCCATCACATTATATTGTTAAATACTATTGCAACACAAGTTACTTTGAAGCTAAAACAAATGGGCATTATGTAGTTTTAATATATTCTTCATGTGAGTATCAGCCTAACAGATATCGACTC
Source organism: Lepilemur ruficaudatus (assembly GCA_963574885.1). Lineage (NCBI taxonomy): Eukaryota > Metazoa > Chordata > Mammalia > Primates > Lepilemuridae > Lepilemur > Lepilemur ruficaudatus. The sequence goes on along the minus strand of CAUYRT010079331.1, from coordinate 26,241 downwards.
TAGCTTCCTGATTTGACAGAAGTGACTTATTTCTTGTTTGCTACCTGAAAGACATGTTTTCACTGCTAGTTGTTGATGTGAAGAATCATGACTTGGGATACTTATTTAACTTGAGAATAGATCTAGTTAAACATCTAAAATCAAAACAGATATCCAGACAGAACTACCTGCTCCAAATTCTCTCTGTCTCTTAATTCCATTCAAATTGCAATTTTCAGTAGAAATGGATTCAGTTACCAAATCTATCATTTATTTAGTATATCCAAGAAAATAACTTTCTTCAGTTTATGCTCATTCAATATTTCCATTAGCCAAACTTTGGTTTAAGTGAAGATCATCCTCATTTTTTAAATAAAGGAGTTCCTTTTATTTACTAGAAGTAAAGGTATTTTAATATATTAAATCAGATTCAACAGCAGTATCTTAAAACTATCATTTTAATATGGATATATTGACTAGTTGTTACTTTATTCTTAATTTTGAAAATTATATGAATCCAAGGCTAATGCAATGGCCAAAATCCTGAGTAATATATGAAAGTGGCCTAATACAGGCTATTTGAATATTTTGTTTCTGTATTTCTTGCCTACACAGCTTTATCAAAACAAGATTGCTTCAATAAATGCATGTCACTCATTTCTGTGTATGTGTGATGTAGCTCTAGCATATAGGACTCATTTTAAAGGGAGGAAAGGAAGAAAAACAGAGTAGTAAGAATTACATAATGTTTTCTCTTATTCTGCTAAGCTTTCTTTATAAAGCACACTTAGCAATTCACAATTTATTTTTTTTAAAAAACTGAAGAATTTCTATAGCATTTTAAATCATAGAAACACTAAATTAACAAATTTAAAATAAAGGAAAGCTAAAAGAACAGTGTGTTCCCCAGTCTAGAAGAAGGGTTATTTAAATTAACTCTACTAAAGACTTAAAATTATTTTTAAAAATTCATATGAAAAACAGAAAAATCTGACACTTTGCAAAATAACTCATACCAAAGAAGGCCTCAAACCTGCAGTTTAATTCCTTTTGTGTTTAAAGATTTTCTACAAATTACTTGTTACAAATATAATATATAAGTTTGCAAGGTAGCATGTGGATATAGCATGTAGATTGTAGAAAGCAGTTTTCATCCGTATTCATCAGCTTATGCCTCACTTGACACCTAACCCCAAACTCACATAAACCTAAGAAAAATGGAAATACTGTGGTTAGAGTAGAAACACTAAAGCATCAAAATAGCAGAGAAACAGCTACCTGAGGAGACACCATAAAGAGTGGGACTATTGTCAAAAGGAACAGATGCTGATAAAAAGCTTCATCAAAAGCCAATGAAGACATCACATTGTAAACATGATTAAATGCATGGCATAGCCATGCAGAGACTTAAAGATTCAGATAATTGGCTTTGGACTTACTGGAGATGAACTAGTATTAGGAAGCATACCAATTTAAGATTCATGAGACTGGATTCCAGACCTAAGGTTAGGACTAATTAGGGGGTTTAAGCTAAGCTACTCATTTAATGTTGCTGGCTTCAAAATCCATACCCATCACAAAAGACAGTTGCATCTGGCATCTTGTCCTGGGGTAAAAGGAGAAGCTTCAGGAGTAGATGAAGCTTGGTGTGAGAAAGGGCACATAGTTTTATCAAACTCTAAAATGTCTATTACTCCCCAGTGCTAAAGAAATCACATGATTAATTAATTTTTTTCATTCCTGATATTAGATATATTAACCCTACATGAAAAGTCCATAATAATATAAACAGTATTCAATCTTTTAGCTATATTGTACAGAGAAATTCATTGATGATAAATAAACTGCATCATAAAGAAAAAGCAGGGATATCTGAAACTCTTTCAAAACCTGTATGAATAATTAAAGGAAAGCAATATGCTATCCCAGAATTGATTAGCTTTTGATGCTCTACGAAAATAGTCCAGTTCAGTAAATTTTATGTTTTTATTAATAATGTAAATTAGACACTGTAGTCATAAATCTTATTTGTTTAAAATATGCAAATAATAGGCGTCCCATGGCAGTCCCAACAGATGTTTAGTGGAATTTCAGTTTTCAGTTACATTTCATCAGGAGACTGGCTTGGATTTCTAAATGCCTAAGAGGGTTTGGCCAAATCTGTGCTCATCAGAATTGTGGGAGTCTCTGTGGCACTGTCCTCATTTCAAGGCATCCATTCTCATGTGACTCTTTGGATAGTAGTTTCCTAGAGAAATTGACTATTTGGATGAAGCTCTAGATTCTGTGATGCTCAATCAAACCATTACCCAACCCTGCAAAATTATTTCTAAAAAACTACCTACTAGAAAACAAAAATCTGCCATTTTCCTCAATTTGTGTACAGAATTGATATTGCATCATTTTCAGCATTGAGTTTTCAAATATTACCTGTCACTCTCCTATCTTCAAAATGTACTTGCTTTTTTCGAATGACTTAGAGGACTTCATAAATTATAGACTGCCTTGCTGCCTGAGGTGATAAGAGGAAGGGGTTTAATCACTACTATTATTTCACCTTTTACTTTTCATATATACTTGCCCACTAAAAATATTATTTTTTACAGCAGATAGCATAAAATATATATTCCTTTATCTAGATAAAATTTTCTTTTTGTGCAAAGTCACCTATATGAGATGTATTTCCTGAAATATCAGAGTGCAATTTTTAGTTACTGTACATTGCTCTATTATTTTTCAACTATACTTTAACGAGTACATTAATTATTATTCCATTGATTATTATGTTAGTATATTTACCTAACTCTAAAAAAAGGAAAATTTCTTTTCCTTGTGTTTTTTTTTCAGGGCACCTATAACAGTACACCTATATTTTGCTTTGATCACGATATGTGATCTGTTTACTTCAAGGGAAAGCTCATAAACGCCATAGCCACACGTTGGAGTTGGAGACTCCCCTCCCTTCTTCAAGAGCAGAGCTGGTTTAGGTGCAGTCTTCCCAGGGTTTTTTCATTCATCGGTTACCCACATTTTTCACCTTGTGCCAAGACCAATTATGAAACATATTCTCCAGCTGACGACTGTGGTGCAGAAATAACCTCTTGACTGTGAATTGCTGCATTAGTGCTTTGGGAACTGTGAAGGTGACTCATCTCATTTCAACAGTAAAAGGATTTTTAACACAGGCTATGTTTTCTCCCAGAGTATTAAAGAAAAGTACTGGAAGAGAAAAAGTTAAGTGAGGAGGAAATAAGGCATGAAAATGCTGCTTTAGGAATAAGAAAGGTATTATCCCTGTACAGTTTTTATTAAAACACTTTCCTTCACACTATAATAATCTCTTTTGGAAGCAAGGAAGTTGGCTCCTCATTGGTTAAAAGCTGACTTCATTAATATGTCACCCAAAGTCCTCCAGAAAATGTCCTGACCAGCTCCCAGCGTTTTATTTTCTTTTGAAATTCCATACTCATAAATCTTGATGTGCATTGTATGCTTGTGAATGTTCATGCATGTTTCTTGGTTTAATGGAAGAATAAACACATATTTCCTCTAACAAATTACTTTGTATCTTTCACATACTCTTATCTTTTCTCTCTCTACTCCTAAAATCTTGAAAACCCCCGTTCTACCTTGACTACTTGTAAACACAACCACCTTTCAAGACTCAGCACAAATGTTACCTTTTCTAATAAGATATTTTTAACCTCATTCCCTATTTTATCCCCACATACAATGAAACCACTCATTTATGTATCTTCTTCTAATAACACCTGCAATTATTTAGTACACTAATACATTTACTTGCCTTTGTGCAGCTAGATTACAAACCTCATTTCTTCTTGAGACAAGGTCTCTCTCTATAGCCCAGGCAGGGGACAGTGGCATTATTATAGCTCACTACAACCTCAACCTCCTGAGCTCAAGAGATCCTCTTGCCTCAGCCTCCCAAGTACCTGAGACTATAGGCAATGCCACTGGGCTCAGTAATTTTTTTCTATTTTTTTGTAGAGACAGTGAGGGTCTCACTATGCTGTTCACACTGGTCTTAAACTCCTGGCCTCAAGCAATCCTCCTGCCATGCCCTCCCAAAGTGAAGATTACAAACTCTTGAGGTCAAATATACCTCATTATTCTATTTCAGGGCCTGTCACAGTGCCTGACAGAGAGCTGATTTCTACAATTTCAGAATTAATGCAGGCAATATGAATGCCATAAGGTTGTGATTATACAACAACCTGTTTTTCCCTCAAATATTCCTTTTTAATATTTCTATAAAGCTGGAAAGACCTTAAACTAATCTAGATTTACACTTTTAATTTTACATTAAAAAAACTTTAAGTGAATTAAAAAACTTTTAAGTGAATTGCCCAAGGATAAACCTATTGATTAACTATGATACAACCCACAGCCATTAACTTCTTTGTCCATGCTGTCTGCAATATTATACTCTCTCTACAGAAGAATACATGTGAATTATCTCTAAAATGCCATGGCTCTGACAATTCTTTTTATTGTCATTTTTCAGAAGTAATAATTCTAATAATGAAGTATAGAATCAGCTTTTATTGAGAGATTATTGAGTGGAAACCACCAATCTAATTCTTGTAAAATAAATGAAAATGTCTAAGTCTTGGTCTTTGAACTCAGGAAAGTTGTAATTTAGCCATTGTAAGGGGAAAATTCTGCCTTAGGATTTGTATTTGAATTTCTTTACCCAGTCATCATAATCAGGTCTGGGGAAAAGGATAATTTGGGTATAATTTTGTATAAAGGAATAGCTCATGATGCCTATAGGTCAGTCTCAATTATATTTGTTTGTAAAAAGGTTATTTGCCATCTATCCTTGTATATGTCAAGTGAAATTTTAAAAGTATGCCCTTTAAGCAAATTTTTTTGTGCACATATTTTTTTTTAAAGATTATGACTTTTAAAATATTATCCTACATCCTAATTTTTTGTTTTCATTTCTGTTTTAGTGACAATTGTTGGGTGATTCTATCACCGAAAAATGCCATTTAAATTATTGTACATTTTCACCAATTTTGGAAATTCATACTAAATAAAATTAATCATATTTATTTTTATTTCTCTGTTCTAGTATTTCATTTATATGCATATTTGCTCAAATAAATTCTTGTCAGAGATTTGGGGAGCAATTAAGTTAGCTTTTATCAACAAATATTACTATAATAATAATTACAAACTATAGTAATGAATGTCTTTCTCCAAAAAAAATACATTTCCCTATGAAATATAAGAAACACAAAAATATTCAAACCAGTTAAGTTATGGCCTCCATAATCCAGAGATGCTTGAGAGAAAGCAGGACAGAGAAAATAATAGAGTTGGCAAAAATCACTTCCAAGAATCTGATCCAAGTGAGAAAAATTGAAATTTAAATAGCATTTTTTAAAAACTCAGTGAAGTACATGGAATGTATATATATATAAGTACATAAATTTGCATGTATATATTCCATGCCCTTTATATAAATATATCTGTATTTATATATTAATTTTCATGTGAAGTATGAGTATACTAAAAGTAAAGAATAATGTTTTACAAAGTTCAATTGAAATTTACAAATATTGATCATTTATTTGTTCCTTCCCTTAATATACATATAATGTAATACAAGATAATATAATACGCTTCTGTTGGAAAAATAAAGGCCAGTAAATTGTTGTCACCTTGGTAAGGACATTTTATGTTTACCTTGAGTTCTGTTAAAATATTTTGGTTGTACGTCAGGTCCTTAAAGTACTGCTCCCAACTTATAGTCTGAAATATTAATTCAGCTAACTATTCTATAAATTCGTAATTAATCTAAACTAAAAATAAACGTAGTTGAAGAGTAAATGTTTTAATACTGGGCAGTCTAGTATGGCAGCCCCTAGCAAAGTATGGCATTTAAATTTAAATTAATTAAAATTGAATACAATTTAAAATCCATGTTTTCATTTGTGGCTTTTTCAATAGTCACATGTGAGCAGTGAGACTTGTGCAGCAAGTTCACTGTGCGCTTGTTACCAACTTGTCTGACTCTGATGAGACAGAAGAAGCGTATGCCACAAGTTGCATGAAGTGATTTAATAATTACAGATGGGTAACAAGGGACAACGGAAGCCTGGGATTCATTTCAAGCTGTTGCTCCAAGGCTCAGAAAGCTTTCTGGGCAGATGGAGTCTTGACTGTGTGTACTCAACCCACAGCTGAGGGATCCTGAAAGACAGTCCATCCCATGTTATACGCCTCAGAGTCACATGAATCACTGGACACAGTGAAGGACATCCTGTTCTGGCAGGGTGGGGGGTGAAACAGTCCAGAGTGAGCTAGACAGCTCCCTTCTGATCTCAAGATGTTGCATTCACAGCACATTCTAGTTATTCTTGAGAACTACAAGCAAGAAAAGGGTGAGAACTGGGTTGGTCTAAGGTCACCCAGAGAACTGAACTATAACACCTGTAGGAGAGCACAGATACAGAATATTCCCATCCATTGTATTGAATAGTTCTGGTCTAATAAGAGATGCATGCCAACAATTCATCAGAATACAATGTGACATGAATAATAGTACAGGTATAAGGCGCTAAAATAGTAGAGAAGAGGCAGTAATTAATGTTGAATATAGTGGACAAATTATATCAAGGATAACTTCAGAGAAGAGTTTAAAATTTCAAAGAAAAATACGAGCATAGATCTCTCTTATTTTAGGTGTATGTTTTTAAAAAATTGGAGAACATTCCTCTGCATTGATCTAGACTTTCCTCTTCCAGGAATAAAGGACAATCTTTTGGGGGGAGAAGAAAAATTCATATAAATTGTGCCGGTAAGTGCAACACATTTTTACAATCAAATATGTCATTGCCAGAAGTCTATCATTATTGTAACACAACATTAGCAGGCACTGTTTTGCCCTTTTGTTTATGAAACATCTTCTCAAAAAAAAGCAGATGTTAAATTACCAAACCAACAAGGTAAGATACTCGCAGTTACTCAGCTGCTAGTGAAGGCACTTCCTTGCAGTGCATTTTCCTTGTTGAATATTTTTATGTAAATAAATATATATATATCTACAAAACTGAGTGTCCTTGTTCCTTGTATTTCCCTTACTTTTGATTGCCCACTTTCTTTTTCCTCAAAGATCAAGTCTCACTTTAATCCCACCTCCTATTTTTATACCATTCCAAGTCTCCAGCCTGCATTGATTGAAGAGTGAAACCATGAAGGATCTGAGAATACCCTACTTTGCAAGCTAACAAGCTGACCCGCCGTAGTTTTATACACGTATACCTACAGAGGACATTTGACCCCTGGTTCAGGGGACACAGACTATTTATTCCTCACAGCCAAAACAGCAGCCAGAGTAGCACCCTAGGACTGCCAGTACCCTGAGCCCCGTTCTGCACAGGTGATAGGTTGAGGGCCAGAAGTTCACATGAATGAACGGTGGGATTTGCACTACAAAAGAAGAACCTTGAGTTGTAAGACTTGAGGCTTATTTAGGGAGAGCGCACATCTACACCTAGCGAGAGAGGGTAAGACAGAGAGAGGGACAGGAAGGGAGAGAAGGAGAAACTGGTGGGGGGCGGGGTGGAGACAGGGAGAGAGAGAGATTAAGGGCAAGTTTTGCTTTGAAATGTAAACAAAACCAATGCTTTCTTGGAAAGGCAGAGGTGGGGAGGGGAGAAGAAGGAAGGGAAGGAAGGTCTCTAACTTCTGGTCACTTCACTACTTTGGAATGTAAGCAAACTGCTCTTGGGGAAAAAAGCCTTTAAATCTTCCTAGAAGTTTCTGTCTTTAGGGCTGCAATTCCATCACCCTTTAACTTGTGCTCTTTGCTTACAAAACCTGGATTGTCCTCCAAAACTAATTTCTTCCTCCTCAACGTTCTTAGAGTACTTGCTGTTCTTTTAATGTATTGGGCACATTTCTTCCTCCTATTTTGCTAGTTGTTTCTTATAAAATTATGTCTTTATTTTCCCAAACCGATGTGTAAAATGGAATCCAAATCTTATACAATTCTGTCTCCCAAAGACCGTGGCATAAGAAAAGGAGAAAATAAGCAATTGCAAATATTTCAAATATATACTATAGGTCAGGAACAGATCTTAGCAATTTTTATATGTTGTCTCATTTGATCTTTATGAGAATTATGCATGACTGATGTTATCTTCATTTTTTTTTGAGAAAAATGAAGCTCAAAGAAGTAACTTTGTAAATTTACGCACTTCTGAAACTGGGAATTGCAGAATTCTGATATAATTCTTTTAAGAATTTTTTTCTTAACTTGAAAATAATATGTTCCAAACATAAAGGATTGGTGATACTTACTAATGATAACTAAGGGATTAAATGTTAGAAGTTCCACTTGTATGAAGGGAAAATACATCATTTGTTCACTTTTAATGACCCCTCAAACCATTTATGAAGACTTTTACAGTTAAACGAAAAGAAAACTATAATGGTTGCAAATAAATATACACAAGCTTTCATAATTGATTTGTGCTTTCAATACGATTTAGAAAACACAATTGATTTTATGATTATAAAAAGATTTCTATTGAAACAACTGCTCATTGACATTTAAAATAGACAACAATTATTTATTCAGCCCTAGAGAGTCAACAGAAAAATAAATGATGTCCAGAACCCAGTAGTTTCACACAACATCATTAACGTGTCAGTTGCAGAAAACAAGGGCACCAGGAAACAAGGAAAGAGAAGCTGTAACAAACTGCTTAAGCTGGATCCAGCAACCATAATGATTATGCTGAGAATCAGCCAACTTTCTCTTCTATTTCACAGAGGTGCTCCCTGCCTCACAATGTCATTTTTTTTTTACTTAGATATTTGTTTAAGCTGGCTTCATGTGTGTTTCATCAGAAGCATAGCATGTACTGTATAGAGTCAAATAATTGGAAGTGGCTTGTGACGGAAATGAGCCGCTCCTCTTCTGCGTCCATTTCTACTCGTCAGAGACAATCACCGTCAACTCTCTCAGCTGACTGTCCTATCTACAAAAACAGGGTTACTTAAAAAAAGTTACATTGCTACATCTTTACTTTTTCTAATTTCAGGCTTTCATTATGACATCACTATAAAAGATGAAGGCTTTGCTCTTTCATGTAATCCCACCTGCCTCAAGGCTTCAAGGGATGTTGAAATACACCCATGCATGCGCACACACATATGCAAAAAACACATGGACTTTCTATTTTACCTATAAATCTTTCTAATATGGTTATCACTTTCATTTGATAAAAAAAAGGATTTACATTATTATGACTATTAAACACTATAAAGTTTTTATTGTATGATGATTATTTTTCTTTTACTCAAAAAAATACTTAAAATTAATTATCCTTTGGAAGTGCATCTGGGTTTTGCCACAGGGATGTGGCAAAATCTTAGCCCTAGGTTTAGGTGCCAAGTCAGAATTCATGTTTGATGAAGCATCAGCATTTCCTCCGGTGTAACTGGAAGCTAGAGTCCAAGCTTTAGGGCTAACAAAGGTGTCTACAGAACCTTAAATCTTGGGCCGAGGAGCTTTGTTGCAAGCCAATTTCTTCTCAGAGAGGAAAGTATTTAGATTAGTCCTGCACAGGTTAACTTTTATTTAACAGTAGAGAATCATATGTTAATAATCATTTTTCCTCAAAAGGCCAAAGGTCTCTTTCCATTGTCTTCTGATAATGTTGCTTTTGAGAAGTCAGATGCTGTTCTGATTCTCAATAATTTTTATGTGGCTTCCTTTCCTTTTTTTTTTTTTTTTTTGAAAGGTTATAGGATTTTTCCCTTTGTCGCTAAAGATCTTAAATTTCAGAATGGCATATTTCACTATAAGTCTATTTTCCATCAATGTATTATATAAAAAATAACTTTTCAATCTGGAACTTCAGTCCTTCAATTTCTAGAATTTTACTTGAATAAGACTTTGGTAGTTTCTTTCCCTCCAATTCTCTGTTCTTTCCAGAATTCCTGTTACTCAGTAATTATAAACTCTGAACTAATGTTCTTATTTAATTACCTTTTCCCTCCTATTTTACATCTCTAGATATTCTGGATGAGAGTCTTATTTCATCTTTCAATCTGTATTATTGAGATTTTTAATGTTGCTCTCATATTTTAACTTTTAAGAACTGTTTTTTATGTGACTAAATCTTATATGTAGAATCCTGTTCTTACTTATGGATACAACATATTCTTTAGCTCTATAAAGATACTTTGGGTCATTTTTGAAGTATCCTTCTTCCTACATGATCTTAAATTCCTCCAAATTGTTATGCCCACTTGCCTCTATTTCTAATTTCATAAATATCTTGTAACCTCAGGCTGTCTGTGCCTAATTAAGTGTTGGTTTATTAAAAGCAGTTTGAAATATCTATGTCACAGCTGGAGCTAACTGGCTAAGGGTTTCACTGAATATTCTGTTTCATTGAAGAATCCAGTATCGTTTAATTTCTTTTCCTGGTATAACAAGGTTTCCCCCCACCAACCACCAAGAAAACTTATTTTTCATTTCCTCAAATGAAAGATGAAAGTTTGCTTCAGAGCATTTTGAAAACCAAGCGAGAAGACATAGTGTGAGTGTATTAGGGAGAGAGGAAGTTTAATATCCATTATATAACTTTTCACTGTGTTCTCCTGTTTTCAGGTGTGGCCCCTCTAACTTCAACTGTTACTCCTACGTCCAGCCCAGGTCTCTCACATTTTACAATCTCTGGAAAATGAGCCTCCAGTCTTCTCTGCCAGAGTGAGAGAGGGTCTGTCAGTGTGCAGAGGTGACATCCGGTTCCATGTGGTCTTTAATCAGACTTTAAAACAATCCTCTTTCATCCGACACTTACAGAATTGTATAGGAATTGTACAATTAACTAATTCAGCATTACCCACTGCCATTTTAGTATTCAGCTTTCTTGGGCCTGTTAAGTCAGCCAATGCCTATATCCGCTGTGCGGTTCCAAAATGACATTGCTCTTGTCTGATCTCCAGTTTTCTATGTCTTTGTCAATATATCATGTAAAGAACTTTTTTTCTCACTTTAGTGAGTTATCAAGAGAAAGCCAAGATGAAAGCATTTATTTTATACCCTACCTTTATCCAAACATCTTACTGTAAAAACCACAGTAACAAGCCCCATAATATTTGCAAAAAAGTTTGAGAACCCAAATCTTTGACATGATAGCAATGGGCTGCAGAAAGGCAGCATACCTATAACCATGCATTTCCCACAGCACTCCAAAGGAAAAGGAGGAAATGTGATAACTTCTAAAATGTGTTTGTAATTCTTCCACTGAAATTCTTTTTTAATATCTATTAATCTGAATGGTTTCATAGAAGGCCTAATAAATACAGATACTTAGGACTCTTCATGCCAGCAAGAGTAAGCATATTAGAGGGGAAAAGCTTGAGTTACAGGAAAAATGTCAAATCCTGTACCCTACAGTATTACTCTCTTGAAAATGAAATTATGAGGCACTAGCTATTAGTTCAAATTTTATGTCTTTTAAAATGGAAGAGCATATTATTTGCAACCCTGCAGTATAAAGTGCTACAAAATGTACAAAAAGGCTGGCAGTACATCAGTTACATGAGTTTCGAATATTTTTCCTTCAGTACAAACAGAAACTTCCTGTGAGGTTCATTTGTCACGTGTTTTAGTCAATATCTTTGCTTCGAAGTTATATAGTTTAGGTTCTGAAATATTATGCTAATATGACTTCTAAACACAGGAAAGCAAATATGAAACTAGAGTTTAGCTATGTGTTCTTTCAAAACTCCAGTCAATTCAGCAAAATAGTAGTATCAATAAAAAATACATTTTTCTTGTGCGGCATTTATAGAAAACATTTGTTTAAGCTTTGTTTTTTCATTTTCAATGGATCGCTCTGACTCTCTGAAAAAAGCATAGCTAGGTTGTGCAAACTCTAGACAAAAAGATGCTGATACTTCAAATTACTTTTTTCTCCTACTGTGTGTCATATTCACTAGCACGATTCCAGATATAGAAAGTAAATGACTGAGTATGATTTTCTTTAACTATGATTTTGTGGTAAAATCTCTATAATATAGATTATTATTTATGAAATACTAAAAACATTTTAAAAGTGGGTATATGCAATATTTCATTTATAAAAGTTAGTTTCAGTTGTAAAGTGAGAAGACACAAAGTGGACAGCTTGCCATTTGCACCGACATATCTAATGTTAGCCTGTGAAGATCAGATAGCAATCCAAGGGTTCTGTGTGTGATGATAGGAACTTAGAAAAGAAATTTTCTACGGGATATGTTTTCCTTGTCTGTCAATCATATAGTGTTTTGTAAAGTGTCAACTTGGTGAAGCTGGAACCATAGCCCCAAAGAATCTCTTTTCCTCTATGTTCTGAGTTACTTGACCAAAAATAAAATTTGTGAGATTTAGGAGAAAGCAAAATACTAGATTTTACTCTCCGAATGGCATCAGGAACAGAGGCAGTGAACGTTGGATGCAGATACTAGTGAATTCCATTTTGTCCGCAGTGTCCCACACTCCACATCTCTTTTTTTTTCAGCCTGTCAGCCTTGTTGAAAAAAGTGACCCCAGGCCCATCAACAAATGCAGAGGCAACAGCCTTCCATAGACTTCTTTGCCAATTTCCCTCCCAGCTTCCACTCTGGGAATTAGACGTGCCTGACTTCAGGAGCACAGGTTAGTTGACTTTCTCTCATCTTAAAATCTATTTTCAGACTTCTATTCCCTGCTTTCCTCACAATGTGTAAGCCTTACTCTTACAATAAATTTATTTTTCTATAATACTTACACCTTAGTCTTTTGGGGCTGCTATAACAAAGCACCTTAGACTCAGTATTGTGTTATATATACAACAGAAGTTTATTTCTCACAGTGCTGAAACCTGGGAAGTCAAAGATCAAAGCTCCACTAGAGTTGGTGTGTGGTGAGAGCTCTCTGGTTCGTGGATGGTGCTTTCTAGCTGGGTCCTCACGTGGTGGAAGGGACAAACAAGTTCCCTTGGACCTCTTTTATAAAAGCATTAATCCCATTCATAAGGGCTCCCTCCTCATGAATTAATCATCTCTGAAAAGTCCCACTTCTTCTTATTATTACACAGGTATTAGGTTTCAACATACAACTTTTGAGGGAGCACAGAGATTCATACAACACCACACAATATTCAGCAACTCATAATATGTCTATTTCTCTAGTGGAACCACAAAAAAGACATATTAAAAACAAGATGAAAGCTTTGATTTACCTTAGCTGGCAGGTAAATATATCACACATTAACAAGTTATGTCATCTGTTTAATATTGTATGAAAAATGTGCTGGTAATGTTTGTAATTTATAATAATTGTGGGGTTCTTCAAAAATTTTGGAATAGCACACATGCTGGCCCTAAACTTTTTCTAATTATCAGTTACCACATATTTTATTTTGATCTTTATTTTCTTTGGATCTCTATTTTTTGGTACTGAAATGGTAATTCTTTGTTAGTAGGGTTTTTGCTTGTTTGTTTGTTTTTTTACTGTAAGTTCATTTAGTCAGATATTGCTCCGGATAACATATCCAATTCACATTACTAAGAAAAGACAATTTTAAGATGAATATATCATGTCAACTTATAGGAATTTTAGAACTCAGAAATGAATTATAGGTGTGCAACAAGTCACTCTGTTGCTAGAGAGACCTTTTAAAACCTTTGCTAGTAAGCTTGCCTTACTACATTTTGTTCAATTGTTTCCTTGATATTATCTCTGATTATATGACAATTATATGATTTTGCTTCATGTTTTTTTTCTCTTTCTTTCCCTTAACCTCTTTCAGATTCTGGCATAACTCTGACCTTTTCTAAATATTTGACCTTCACCACCTCCATTTCTGATTAATGCTTAAGGGATTAACCCTGCTCTAGGCTGCCCCATGTTGTCATTTTTTTTTTTTTACACATTTCTACATGTCTAAAAGAATTATGTCTCCCAAGATTCATAAAATTGAATTTGCATTTAGATGCAATTCAATATAATGAAAAGGAAAATTCTTTAAAAAATTCTGGTTTGTTTCTAGCTACAAAATTAAAGCTGTAGGATTATATTAAACACATAAATTAAGGCATTTAAATTAAATGCCACAAATTTTTGTGAAATGATATTCATACACTAATAGAAAGTCATTACTTTTAATATATGGTATACCAAACTAAGCCAGATCAGTGCTTTATAAATTATTATCTGCCACAGAAGGCATTGAGGAAGACAGCCTGCCAAAAGAAGTTATATCTAACAGAACACAGAGACTATCTTAAATGTTTGAGTTTTTAGAGAAAAGTAAATCCTTTGGCTTTTATTGAAAATTTGCCAATTTTTATTTCAATTTTTCTTTTATCTCTTTTTAGTGGACAAACCTAGCTAGAAAATAGATGCATGTATACTTGCAAACAGTAGACAGATTCTAGATGCCCCACCCCCAAACCCTACCACTTGGCACCCATGCCTTTGTGTAATCCTCCTCTCCCCTTGAATATGGGTGTGACCTGTAACTTGCTTCTAGCTAATAGAATATGGCAAAGGTGATGGGAAGTCACCACCATGATTGTGTTATGTTGTATAAGACTCCATCTTGCTAGCAGATTTGCTCTCCTCCTGGCCCGGAAGAAGTAAGCTGCCATGTTGTGACCTGCCAATGAAGAGTGAACAAAGCAGGAAACTCCATGTGGGCACCAGGATTTAAACACAATTACTGTCAATAGCAGCAAAAAGACTGAAGCTCTCAGCACCACAACTACATGGAAATAAATTCTGCCAACAACCCAAGTTAGCTAGGAAGCAGATTTTTTCCAGTCAAGCCACCAGATGATAATGCTTTCATCAATACCCCTACTGTAGCAGAGTGAGACCATGAAACAGAGACCCAGCTAAGCTGTACCTGGACTTTTGATGTAGAGAAACTTGAGAAAATAAATGTGTATCATTTTAAACCTTTAGGTTCATGGTAAGTTGTGATATAGCAATAAATAACTAATACACTTGCATAGACACATTTTTCTATCTATCCATGAGTTCACGCTGATTAACTTAAATTCCAATCCTACAAGATAGATGATTCGAGCTTTCTTCCTTTCCTTCTTTATAACTCCTTTATTCTATGGTGAGAAAGTTGATACTCATTAAATACAGTATATTTACTTAAAAAGTTATATACATATAAAGTAATTTTAGAATTTCTAACTTATAAAGCAAACAATATGCAAATATATTTACATTATCAGACAAGAGCCCTAAAAATGAGAAGTGCAGTGGCCCACCACTGGAAGTTGACAACAAATCATAGAAGCTCCTCCTCTTGTAACTATACGAGAAGTTGCCGAAGAACTCAACATCGACCATTCTAGGGTCTTTCACATTTGAAGCAAATTGGTGGAAAGGTGAAAAAGCTCGATAAGTGAGTGCCTCATAAGCTGACTGAAAATCAAAAAATTGTCGTTTTGAAGTGTCCTCTTATGGTAACGACAACAATGAACCATTTCTTGATCTGGTTGTAATGTGTGACAAAAAGTGGATTTTACATGACAACCAGAGATAACCAGGTTGGATGGAGAAGAAGCTCTAAGACACTTGTCAAAGCCAAATTTGCACACAAAAAAAGGTCATGGTCACTGTTTGGTGGTCTGCTGCTGGTCTGATCCATTACAGTTTTCTGAATCCCAGCAAAACCATTACATCTGAGAAGTACGCTCAGGAAATCAATGAGATGCACCCAAAACTGCAATGCCTGCGGCTGGCTTTGGTCCACAGAAAGGGCTCAATTCTTCTGTATGACAACGCCTGACCACACAGCATACAACCAATGCTTCAAAAGTTTAAGGAATTGGGCTACGAAGTTTTGCCTCATCTGCCTTATTCACCTGCCCTCTCACCAACCAACTACCACTTCTTCAAACATCTCAACAACTTTTTGCAGGGAAAATGCTTCCACAACCAGTAGGATACAGAAAATGCTTTCCAAGAATTTGTCAAATCTTGAAGCATGGATTTTTATGCTACAGGAATAAACAAACTTATTTCTCATTGGCAAAAATGTGTTGACTTTAATGGTTCTTATTTTGATTAATAAAGATGTGTTTGAGCCTAGTTACAGTGATTTAAAATTCACAGTTCAAAATCGCAAACACTTTTGCACCAACCTAATAAAATTCTCTCATTTAAAATGTTCAGTTCAGTGGTATGTTGGTATACTCAAGTTCTTTGGCTATCAATAAAATCTAATTTTAGAATATTTTATTAATCCCTAAAGAAACCCAGTGATGCCTTGGAATAAGGCTCCCTCCCTCCAACCTTTGATATATCATGCTAGTGGGTAAAATTTCTGATGATAGTCTTTCCAATCTCTTTAAGGATAAGATTCTCTCATTTTTTTTTAATGTTGAAAAATTCATTGTTGGGTCATTGGATGGCGCAGAAATTATGCAACAGCATTTGAGATCATGCATCTGGGCACTGAAACACAGAAAAATATTAAAAGAAGGATTATAATTACAGTCTGTAATCCACTTCTAAGCCAGGTGCTACAAGTAAATTAATTAAATTAAGAACAAATATCTTCTTCAATACATAAAATATGGGGATATTGACCAAGTTTCATGTTTTCTTTCTAGTTTTGCATTTACTTTTAGTAATACTGATGACATCAGAGAAGTGTATATGAATGTAAATACATTTTACCCTAAGGCAGATATGTTGTGCATCAAGTGGCCAATATTATGTTGAAAGAAAATCTATTTTAAATCTCCACACTTCCATGAACCTCTCAGCCTAGAAGTTTTATGGTATTGGTCACATTGTTAGTATTCTTACCATTTTATGATATTTTACCCTAATTTTTCAGGCTTTTTGTAAAATATGAAATGAAGAGGTTTTGGAACAAAAGAAGCAGAGCAAAATTCCCCTTAAGGCATTAAAGTTATAGCAATCAAATTGTGTGCCCATTTTCTATTATTCATAAATTGTTTTAGGATCTCTCTTTTTCATAGATGGAAATATGAAGGGCCAAAATATGCTCTAGGCTACATCAGAAACTACCCTGATTATGGGTATCCATCCCTAGCTAACTTGTGATTAGTAGCTAATAGCTTTTTGTGTTGCAAAATAAGTAAGAGTTACTATGGACCAATCAGTCATTTTGTTTAGACTCAAAGAATTCTACGTGATTATTGAATAGTGTTGAAATATTTTGCAACCACTCATCAAATGTGTATTCCAATGTCAAGCAATGACATTTGTAGAAGAGATATCATTGGTTAGATCTGAAACAAAAGAGCTTGGGGTTGAGCCTAGATACTGAACCTTTCTTGTAAGTTCTGTAAAACTGAGAGAGCCTCTAAGTATATTCCATCTGTTCAACCAGCTCTGTTTCTGTGAAAGTCTGATCACAAAACCTAGCTCCTACCAAAGTTTCCATAGTGTTATATACAAACTGTAATCTTCACTTTTATGTATGTGATGTTAAAGTTTTAAACTTCTGTATGCCTGACTTGAACTTTTGTTTTCTATGTACAAAGAAGCCAGTGGTTGAATCTAATCATCAAGGAAGCTAACTGGTTATTATAGAAACTAGTATCCTGGAAAACTGGATGATTCTCAAAAGAATATGAGTACAAACTCGATAGTAGGTTTGGTTGTATATTTTGGCCAATCATGAGCAAATCAAAGTCAGGTGTGCAATCATACCAAGGTATGATGAAGGGTGCACAAAGAAAATTAAGGATAGGATCTTTATAGCTATCATAATTAAAAATTGGCAAGTGTTTGTTAACATGCTAAAACCATAAATCAGCAGAGAAGAAAAGATACATTTTAAAAGCTAGAAGATAAGCATTAATTACAATCATTGCCTTTGGTCATCAGGATCTTGTTTTGTGGGTGTTGGAAGGAAACTATCTACCCCATGCCATTGTCCAGTTGTCTCAAGATCTTGAGTGAGTGAATGATTGTCTGATTCTTGAATATTCCTAAGAATCCTTCACTTGAAGCAGCTGGCTGAGAAATTTTTCCAGAGATACAAGAGTTGCATGTGTCTTTAATGGAGAGTCAACACCTTGGGTGTTTACTGCTATGTCAACTGTCAACAGTATCTGACAATGTTCTTTCTTCTATGGTTTGAGTGTTGTCATTTAATGATAGCTCCAGACATGAGGAAATGGCATCCACTTCTTTGAATAATAAGAGTATTGCCTGAGCCTCTGGAAGTATTTGGCCATGACTACTTTCAAAATTTGAGATGACATTCCTAGACACATGGGCTGACCTGTCATTAACTCATAAAGAGAAATATGATAAACTGAGGAAAGAATTGATTTCTTTGTCTTTAAAGCCAATGGCAAGACTTAGACCATGAAAAGTCAAGTGGTCCAGGTAAAGTATTTGTGGCGCAATTAGTTTTGCTCTTGTTGCATGACTTATTTCCTCTTGTGAGCTTTTCCTTCTTACTGTACAACTCCTGCTATCTAGTGTAAGGAGGCTTTTTCCAAAATAAGTTTCCTGGAACTAGTTGATAGGGAGAGCAGGAGCGGACCACATAAACAGACATATTAAATAATCATTATATTAAACAAAGGCATAAAAGTTAATGTTCTGTAGAATTTTTCATAAACTAAAACATTCCATATTTTATTATGATTATCAAGGAGGGGAAAGTAAAACTGTTTCTAAAACATATTTGGCCATAAAATATTATATGTCATGAATAATCCCAGGACATATACAGATCATGGAAAAAGAGGAGAAAACAGTTCTATAGTTTGATCTGCTATGTAGTCCATCTCCAACTTACCCATAATTCAAGACAAATTCAAAACTTCTATGAAGTTCTTTTAGACTATTTTGGTCCACATGAACTTCTCCCACTTCTAAAATCATTTGCTAATATTACTTGGTTCAATTTATTTCCTTGTAATAAGGAATTAATTCACGTGAATAAGCCTCTTTCCAATCATTGTAAGTTTCCTGACACTATCTTATATTTTTTAAGAGTGTGCTCACTGATCTGGATACATATGGCACAACATTCAACTTCTGTTTCCACTGTCTTTTAGATTATTTTATCTGGAATTCCCTGTTACCATATTTAGTCTGTGTTTCCATCTTTAACCCTCCCATTTTCAGATGTTCAAATTTTATTCATTACTGTCCAGCAGAAATGCACTTTGTATGTGAAAGCCCCTCCCACTCCCAGAATCTCTAATCGGAAATAAATTTCTCCATCTCGGAAGTAGCAAAGCAATTATTTTTGTTCTTACACACATGGTATTTAACTTATTGTTGGACAAACAAAAACTCTCATTAGATACACTTAGAACATGCAAAAAGAGCAAATACAATTGACCCTTGAACAACACGGTTTGAACTACTGGTTTGCACTATATGCAGATTTTTTTCAACAAAATGGATGGAAAACACAGTATTCAGGGAATGCAAAACCTGTATATAGGAAGGGCCAACTTTTTGAATATTCAGGATTCTCGGGGCCAACTGGGAGACTTGAATATGCATGGATTTTACTATATAACAGGCATGGGGAGGGGGCGGTCCTGAAACCAATCCTCTATGTACTTCAAGGAATTGTAGTATAGCTAACTGCTGTGATTTCGCTTTACTATGGATTGTGGATGAAAGCTAGCTTAGTCCGGAAGAGAGAGTGCATTCTGCATTCTGAAATTCTATTTAAGAGATTGTGCCTGGCTAAGGGTATAGACCTGGGAGAGAGAACAAGTGATTTATTGGGGAGTTTAAATGCCAGATAACATCTTCTCCATCTCCTCGGGAATACTTGAAGTAAATCCATATTAATCACTATTGCCTGTGTGACGTGATGTGAAACAGGGGAAAAAGGAATAAAGCAAAGTGCTAAATCAATCTCCAAGATTAGCATAGGGCTATACATAATGTACCAGTTACATTGCGATTATATGTAATTATTGACATATCATCCATATTTAAATGTCAACTACTGAAAGATATATTTCATGTCTAAAGAAATTTTGAATTCTTTAGATCTTTAGCACGTTGTTTTGGAAATAACATAATACCTAACATTTATTTAATGCTGAGAGTATGCTAGATACCACTCTGAATATATTTTATGGATTAGTGCATTACATTCTAAGAGGTTGAAGATACCATTTCCCCACTTTACAGAGTAATAAACTGAGGCCATGAGTCACCTAAGGTTACTTACCTAGTCAGGAAGTAGAGAAACAGGGGGATGGGAAAGCAGTATGGTCAGAACCAGGCACTTATTTTTCATGCTGGATTTGAGTCCAACCTAAGCAAATTGACCACATTCACACTCAAGCTGTCCCCAGCAAGAAAATATAATAAGCAGTGAGGACTGAGTAATGATTTAGTGTTCAGTTTTAAAAAGAGGACTGAAGCAAATCCAAGGATTCAGAAATGCCGGCAGAACCACCCTAGACATCAGTAATAATTCGACTGTGTGGTGCACTGGGAAAACCATAGATGGTAAAACACTCAGGTACAGGTGATAGGTATAAATTATCACCTTTCTCTTTTCATTGTCACCTACTTAAATATTTCTGAGAAATAAAGGTTTGAAGCAGCATGCACCGAACAGACAAAAGGAAGAAATCAATTCAAGAATGTGAAGAATCAAATAGAAAAGAAAGCAAAACAATTGGCAGGAAGCAAGAGAAGATTTAGTTTAGGTCTGCAAGACCAAATTAATTAGAAAGAATATAGCTCAGCTGAAAACAAAGGCTTATTGTTTTCCATGATTGGATTATCTAGTCAATAAAAGGCATTAGAAAAAGAACAGAAAGAAGAAAAATCTTATTTGAGCCAACTTTGGTATGATTAAAAGTGAAAATACAGGTTATTAACAAGCAAAACAAGAAAAAAAAATCAAATCCTAAGATCATGGAATTATATAATCATAGAATATAAGAATGGAATTAAATAAAATTTGGAATTTATCCATCCCTACTTTCTGTAGTTACAGCTCTCAACCTCTCATCCTAGTATTTTTTCACACTGCCACATTCATTAATGATTCATTTCCAAATAAGTAATTTTTATTTTCTTGATGTAAGACTAAGCTAGTAACAATTTTCAAAACATGCTTTCCATAAAATTTACAGCCACAAATTGAAAGAACTGGCTGTTTTTAAATAATTCAAAACTGAACCAAATAAGAAAATAGGGAAGAAACATTATTAATTATTGATGGCAAGGTATTTTTGTTTCAAATTCTTGAAAAGGAGTAACAGTAAAGTCTTATTAAGGGTTGACTTACTCAATATAATATGCAATAATGAGGGGGCAAGAGTAGAAGCTGGAGATAATGGGGCAATGTCATTAATGATCAGTCTTAAGCACAAAAACCCTGAACAGGAACTAGACATCCGGAGTAGTCCTCTCCACTCAGACAGCCCTACCTTTTGGGGAAATAATGGGAGCTAGTTAGTCTTCAGCCACAATTTCATGATTGCTTAAATCTATGGCAGAGAGCAGGTAGTCCTTGTCCTGGGATAATAGCCATCTGTAGGTTGTAGTAGCAACTGCCCCTGAAATCAATTGCCTATTCCCAGTCTTGAATAATGTTTCCTCCTACTCAACCTGATCACAAGCCCTGTTTCTGTCTGCATTGTAAAACTATGGCCTCCCACATAGCTTACACATCTGGAGGATGATTGTTAACCTGTTGCCATAACCATAGTGCTATTTATGTCCTCTGTTCAGTTTGGGTTCATGAAAATAAAACTCAGTTTACCGGTTCAAACACAAATTTGCCCTTGTTTGAAAACTGGCCTTTCCTGACTTGAGGCTACCCACAAAAGAATGTCCCTGTCATTGTTTTGGGCAAGGAGAATAATAATTACCTTAGTCTCACTGTTGGTAAGAGGACTCCTCTCTAGATCAATCAATAAATCAATACTTAAAAAATAAAATAAAAATAAATAACATCAATATTTCAGGTAAGTATTAGCAATAGCCAGTCATCACCCTAGAAGTGCTTCATGAAAAGTCGCTGCCTGGAGCACATTAAAAATGCATACTCCTGGGCCCCAGGCCAAACCTACTGTAGCCAAATGTATATAAAGTCAGCTTTTTGGAATTCATGGGCAATGGAAAAAATTTCATATTTCACACTTTCACTATAAGCAAGACATTGAAGTTTGTAAGGTAAAAATTAGTAGACAAACGTGTTTTATATGAACTGAAATAGTTAAATGCCCAGAGAGCTATAAAAGAATGGACTCTAAGTGCACAGACAATCCGATATATTATTCAAATATATTAATTTACCAAAACAGAGAATTCATTTCCTGAAGATGGTGACCAGCATAAAAATGGCATACTTGTCACTCTCTAAGTAATGCTAACTAAGTGGCATGTTAATCTACATGATCACACTATTATTATCTTGAACAAGTTTAGGATTATAAAAAGTAACATTGAAGGCTTGTCCGTCAGCTTTTCAGGCTTCCTAAGCCCAAGGCTGAATCTCTAGTTTTTTCTTTTAGCTTCATTGAGGTATATTTAACCAATAAAAATTGTATATATTAAGGCTGAACCTGAAGCTGAAGCTGGATCTCAGATTTGAGCTAAAAATTTTAAGGGTCACCTTTGATGCTCTCCTAATAATTTACTCAGCTTCAATAGTATCAGTGCTAGAGATTTTATAATGAAATAGAAAGAACAGGCCCTTGCTGCCCTGGACATAATGGTAAAGTAGATAAAATACAAATAATTAAAGCAATAATTAATTAAGTAATAAATAAATATAGATTATGTTAAGGAGTAAGAAACTAATGTAATGCTAGAATAGAGAATACTTGTGACTGAGAAATATATCTTGAATTAAGGTCAGATAAGGAAAGATCTTGCTGAGGAAGAATAGTCCTGGTGGAAGGACTAACCCTAAACAATAAGAAGAAGCCAGCCAATGTTATGAAAATTGTTACAGCACAGCCAGCTTCATTGCCTGCTGCCCAAGAAGAAGCCAATACACTGAGACAGCAGGATTTACAATAGAGGAAGAATTTAATATCACAGATGTCATGCAAGGAGATGGGAGGAATTTCTTAAATCTATTTCCCCAAGAATTTGGGAGGAAGATATTTTAAAGATACTTTGGCGGGCAAAGGATTAGGCAATTGGATCTGCTAATTGGCTAGGTTCAGGGCAAAATTATAGGGGTGTAGAAATCATTGCCTCCTGTTAAGTCAGTTCTTAGGTAGGGGTTGCAATACCAGTTCAGTCAATTCCTCCATATGGGCCACTGGTTTGGGTGTGTCAGCTGTTCCACCGGAATGCACGGCCTGAAAGATATCTCAAAAATTACCCTGAGGTTTCAAAAAGGTGATGTCATCTAGGGAGAAATTAAGAATCTTTATGACCATCAGCTATGTGATTCCTGAGTAACATTTATAATAAAACAAACTAGGGGACATTGGCTGGTTATTATCATTATTTTTAGCTATGCCTGGGCCTTTGCAAAGTTTAAGCCCTTACCACAGGTCTCACCTTGCACTCCTTTATTAATTTGTAAAGGGCAGTTTCAAAATGAGGTCACAGATTATTAATGTTTTAAAAGATGACTTCTGCCATTTACTCAAATATCTGCATATTTTCAGGAAGAAAGGAGAGTATCCTCTGGCCAGAAGCTGAATGACTTCATCTCACGTCTTTAAACATGTTTGACAGATTTGCTTGTATCCATGACTAGAACTCCAAGATCCCACTGCTGTACTCACCCATCTTTCCAGAAATTGTTTTGAAACGATTAGGGAAGTGGGCCCTCTTACTCACAAGTAAATAAGCTTCGAGTATAATGTGAACAAACATTGACATTCTGAAAACAGGAACAGTAATAGAAAACAAGGCTTCATTTGAAAAGTAAGGAATACACATTACTAATTCATAGTTTTAAACTTTTAGAACACCTGGCATGCATTTTTTTATTATTAAGGGGAAATAATATTCATAATATTCATTCAATAATAATCCCCATGACTTCCCAAAATGTACAAATCCATATATTTTTACCTATACACTTACTAGGCTTTAAACACCCAAAGGATTTGATAAAAATTTATGAGAGACAAGTTGTGATGAAGTGAAGGAGGGCTTTTATGTCAAGCAGTACCAAACTACAACTGTAAGTCAAGTAAGGATCTTTGCCCTTCTGCAGTTAGTGTAAGCTTGGCAATTTTCCAGTTTTTGTCTGTATTCTTATTGATATTTACCCTATGCTTCATGCAAATTTTTAAGACTTTTTTATGGTCTTTACTTAGCCAGTCTTAGATTCTCCATTTTCCCTTTTAGAAGAAAGCTTCCATGTGGTACTTGAAACTAGAGACTCCTTCTAGATTTGAGGAGTTTTCAGTGGTCTCTAAAACATGCAGAAAAACAAATCTCCTCTTGTTTGATGTGTTTGTGGTTTGGTGCCCACAGGTTTCTGGTGGGTGAAGAGCCATCTGCAATGGGAAGCGTGCATCCAAGAAAATGATGGCAAGGATTGTGTCATGTGAGAAATTAGGGGAAAAAGTTGAAAATGTATGAAAAAATATGAGTAGAGGCCCTGAAGCAAGGCAGAATTTAGCATGTCCATCAATTCAAAAGAAGACTAGTGTGTCAGGGGGGATGGAGGGTTGCAAGAGATGGGGTTCCATCTCTTAAGGTAGGTTCCATGGCACAGGGCAGGGAAAAGTTCAATGGAAAACTATAACCTCATTTACACATTGCAAGGTCAAAGTCAGGCAAGAACAGGAAAGCGGAAACTAGTATTTTTCCAATTTGTTTACTTGTTTGTTTATCTGTCCAACCCTCCCCATAAAAACAGATAGAACTAGAGTAGCAAACAAAAGAAAACAAACAAACACAGGCAAAATGAAAACATGCAAGTGACAAAGCTATGTGATGAGGTAGCTTCAGGAAGACATATGATAATTTCACAAACCCTAAGATAGGAGCAGGGGAGAGACAAATAACTTATCCAGAATCACCGCTATTTTCAGTAATTTCTCCTCCTATTTTTCTTCTATAGGTTGCCTCAGTAAATAGCAAAGCCAGGTTAACTATTTATGGATGATCCTGTAGGATAAACGAGACACAGGAGATGTAGGATCTCAAGCAGACCTCTCCACTGAACAGTGTTTGAATATGTCCTAAAATTGACCCAGACATATATATGCCCACTGAGTAGACCGCAGCCAACAGACT
This sequence comes from Lepilemur ruficaudatus, assembly GCA_963574885.1. Taxonomy (NCBI): domain Eukaryota; kingdom Metazoa; phylum Chordata; class Mammalia; order Primates; family Lepilemuridae; genus Lepilemur; species Lepilemur ruficaudatus. The sequence continues at coordinate 1,025 of CAUYRT010079331.1, read as the reverse complement.
CAGATGCAGTAGCTGGGGTAGTTCACAATTACTTCTCTATAAGCCAGAGGAGAAATCTGGGACCAGGCCATTAATGTTTTCTCTGGTTCCAACCACCTGATTTAAAAAGCTCATATCAAATGATTTGGAAAAATGAGGAGAGGGCCAATTACTGGGAAATATTCAAGTGGAGAAATTTGTCAGAGGGAGAAAGCTCCCATGAATGTGATGAAGAGGGAAACTTTTCTTCCCATTTTTCTTTTTTTTTAGGTTATGGAAGTAACCTAAAAAATGAATACTTCCCATTTGCTACATTACATGGAGCAAGTTTATCTGATAAATGTATTCATATCAAAATATTAGAGAGCCATAACACTAAGGAAAAATTAAAAGTGGAATTTCTGGCATCTACATAGATATTATTTTTGGATTAGGTATTATCTTTGACATTATGGAATGAACTAAATATAAAACCCTCATGTAATGGAAATAGCTTTTGAAGGAGCTCAGGGACTTTCACCCCAAAATATGATTCCTTGGCATAAAGAATATTTTGAATTAAAGGCCATTCAAGATCAAAAGGCATTGGAAGGGGACTTTCCCTCTATCTGCATAAACTGGATTGACTGATCAAAATATCAAAAGAACAATTGGCTTCCCTTTCTCTCCCTAGATCTCAATATATTGCAGGAAAGAAAATCAAGAATGTAACCAGACCTGTCCCAAATCATTTAAATATAACACGTGTCGCTCAGTTTCATTTAATTTACAAAGAGAATCATTTACAAGTCAATCTGTTTCTCCCATCACTATATCCTCCCTAAAAACCATTTATTGTCCCTAAACAGATTATCTATACTCTTTGTTTCCCCCTCCCCTCCAAAAGGGCAGATATAAAAATATCCGAACTTCATTGGGATATTGGGTAATCACTCTGTGATTCTCCCCATGTGCATAGAAATAAACCTTTCTCTTGTTAATCTGCCTTAATTATGAGTTGATCTTTCAGCAAACTTTCAGGGGAAAAGGTAGTTTCTCCTCAGCTC
>CAUYRT010079327.1:0-24227 GCA_963574885.1 Lepilemur ruficaudatus | reverse complement strand
ATATATTTTTAGTTGTCCAATTAATTTCTTTCTATTTATAGTAGAGACGGGGTCTCGCTCTTGCTCAGGCTGGTCTTGAACTCCTGACCTTGAGCCATCCACCCGCCTCGGCCTCCCAGAGTGCTAGGATTACAGGCGTGAGCCACCGCGCACGGCCCCATCTACACTTTCAAAGCCCTCCCACACTAGGTACAGCATTTAAACCTGAAAACAATCTGCAAAGTAGATTGTGCTTATTCAATCACATGCTAGACAGAATGTGAATACAAGGTGCTATTTTGCTCATCTATTATTGTTTAATCTCATTGTGGTTTTAAAGTCAGTACTAAACAGATGGCTAAGGGTTTACAAACAAAGCTTATTCTTACATTTGGCATCATATTCTCTGTTCCTCCAGATCTCTCCAGCCTGTACAAATTAAAGTCAGTCTTTGAATACATGCAAACCTGTTAGGAATTAAGATCCTGTCCTGCTGTAAATGGTTATTGGACATACACTAGTGAAAACTGTGCTTAAATAGTCATCAAAGAGCCCATGTCATGCACCTGTTTCCACATGGTGCCTTGGAAAAGAGGGAAATACAGAGAATTCAACAATCCGTTGTTAATTCCTTGTGCCTTTATATCACATCCCAACTCTTTGCTTACACTGAAAGTTCATAATTGTAACAGTTTGGCGTTTTTGAGGGCTCAGCTACCATGAACTAAGAGAAAATGGAGATTTGACTCATTTAGCCCATCTCTTTGTTTTTGACTTTTTTTATTCTGGTAACAATGTGGGTGAATACCTTATCTTTGTAAAACATAGATATATGGTACATAATGTCACTGCACTGTACGATCATTTAGCCCATCTTTGCTGCTACACAATCACCAAGTCCTTAACCTCTAGGCCATTTAAGATAGAAGAGAAATGATTATGTCTGAGAGGAACACTGCCATTGCCTACCAATGGAGAGCCATGCTTTCTTCTTTACTATAGTCTCCACTGCATGGTCCGTCTCCCATGAAAAGTGAACAAAAAGTACCTTTTGTGCTAGAGCAGGGGTCCCCAACCTATAGTGAGTTGGATAATTATTTCATTATATATTACACTATAATAATAATAGAAATAAAGGCACAATAAATGTAATGCACTTGAATCATCCCAAAACCATTCCCCTATCCCCGTTGCATGAAAAAATTGTCTTCCATGAAAACAGTCCCCGGTGCCAAAAAGGTTGGGGAGTATTGTGCTAGAACATTCCAGTCAACCTTGAAGAATAAAACTTTTTCGATATAACCACCAGCACCAGACACAGGCTGAAGAGAAAAATCATTATCAGATCATTCCATGAGCCAGCTCTCTTATTAAAAGATGAACACATCCTTAGCATTAGTTGAAAAGGGAGGTCTTGTTTCTAAAAATCTCTGTTGCAAGACCTACAATCTTATTTATAAAAGATATCTTCTTGGAACATATACATAAGGCTAAAGGGGAGAGAAAAACTTCAAACTTCACCTCCTGGAGGAATATCAGCCCTTTTTGAACTGTCTGGTCTGGTTCTTTTAGTAAATGGCCAACAATATCACGAAGTGTATGAATTGGGAACAAACTTGTCCCACACACTCAAGGCTCACCAGCTAGGGAGTTATAGAAATAACTAAGATTCTATTGTCATAAGTTTTGCATCTATATTTTAAACAAGCCCCCTCGTAGTTCTGATGGAAATGGTCTGTGGACAATGCTTTAGAAATGTCTTTAGTCCTGTCTTAGAAGCAAAACAAACTAGACAATGAAGCTTCTCCTCTCCCTAGGCCTCCCATGATAACTTCTGTGAAACCTGGAAGTAATAATAAAAAGTATGTCATTGTGTGAGTGTGAGGATTAAACTAGATAATACATGTAACAACTCAGAAATTCGCCTCACCTGTCAAAGGCTCTTAATAAATGTTGCTATTATTAAGCCTTTTATGCATGGTTGATTCCCAAGGCAGAAGCAAGCCTCCAATTCTTCCAACCCTGCATGTGAGAAGGTAAAAACAGACTGTAATTGAGATCTGTTTTCCCTTTAGGTGAAATGCTTTTCCTCCCTCCTTTGCCTTGTGAACTACTTGTGAATCTTGGGGTTTTTTTTCAAAATTCTTTTCAAATAAAGCCTCTTCCAAGGAGTGCCCTTAGCTTCCTCATGGCCAGCTTCCCCCTCTGAGGTTACTTAGGCACTCACACTTACTTCCAATGCTGGGCTTGTTGCATGGTACCAGAGTACTCTGCTGACATGTCTGTCTTCCCACTTGATTGTGCAGTTTCAGAGCAGGGTCCGTTATTACTCTAAATAAGTACTTCTGGGCATCTACCCACACCTCCCAGTTGCCCAGTGCAGCAACTGGGACCCAAAGGTGCTCCGTAAATGTTCGGGGAATAGTGGAGGAACAGAAAGGAACACTTAGACTAGAAAGACAAGACATGCTGACAGGTCTAGCAATGCCAAAGGAAGCAGGACATTTGAAAAGTTCAAGCAGAAGAGCCAAAATCTGTGTTCACAACCTGTGTTCAGAAAGGCATACATCAGTGTAGGTAGGTCTCAGCACAGAATTGAGGCTAGTTAGGAGAAGGGGCTCTGGAGTCAGCCCACCTGAGTGTGAAACTAGACTCCACTCCTTACCAGCTACATGACCTTGGACAATTGAGTCACATCTCTGAGCCTCAATTTCCTCATTTCCAGAATGAGAATGATAACCCTGCTACCCTCACAGGACTCATGTGAGGGTGAAACAAATTAAATAACAGGAATTATATGCACATAGTTAAGTGTTACATAAATGTTAACTGCTGCTGTTGCTATTGTTGTTACTAGTGGAATAAATTATAGCTTTGCAGTCAGACAGACTTGAGTTTAAATCCATGTTCTACCATTTACTAGTGTGTATGACCTTGGGAACATCAGTTACATTTTATAAACCTCAGTTTCCTCATCTATAATGTGGCAATAATCCTGTATCAGGAAAATTAATACATTAAAAAAAGAGTTGGGCCGGGCGCGGTGGCTCACGCCTGTAATCCTAGCACTCTGGGAGGCCGAGGCGGGCGGATCGCTCAAGGTCAGGAGTTCGAAACCAGCCTGAGCAAGAGTGAGACCCAGTCTCTACTATAAATAGAAAGAAAGAAATTAATTGGCCAACTAAAGATATGTATAGAAAAACTTAGCTGGGCATGGTGGCGCGTGCCTGTAGTCCCAGCTACTCGGGAGGCTGAGGCAGAAGGATTGCTTGAGCCCATGAGTTTGAGGTTGCTGTGAGCTAAGCTGACGCCACGGCACTCACTCTAGCTTGGGCAACAGAGTGAGACTCTGTCTCAAAAAAAAAAAAAAAAAAAAAAGAGTTGGCCCCATGATGCCTGGCACCTACTAAGTGCTCCATAAAGGATCATGATCATTAAGGCAGTCAATACACAAAGGTCAAATCAAGGAAGGGACAAGAGTGGAATCCAGAAAATTTAGAACAGTGTCATGGGATCAGACCAAAGAAATGGTGTCCTAGGTCTATTGAAAGAGGCCGGTTGCCTTCTACCCTGCTTAATGCCTGTGGACAGGCATTAGAGCCTATAGGTGACAGCCACCTCCCAGAGTGAAGCAAGGTGCTTCAGGGACCTGACATCCTGCCCCACATCCCAGAACAGGCATCATTTGTACTCCCACAGCTCATTGTGTTTCCCCTATCTTGTTCTCAACTTAAAAGTATCTATTTGAGTGTCATTGTCTTGTCTCATGTCCTTGGCACCCCTATACCTGGCATACTTAAGGAACCCAATGATGTTCATTCAGTTGGCACTGACAGTGGAACAGCTCTAACAGATACCTGGTTGCTCTAGAGTCTCATTCCCAACACTTGGGGTCAATATCCCTCAATTTAATTCTTTTTTCCCCAGCATATTATAGGGGTACAAATGTTTAGGTTACATATGTTGCCCTTCCCCACCCCCCAAGTCAGAGCTTCAAGCATGTCCATCCCCCAGACAGTGCACATTGCACTCATTATGTATGTATATACCCATCCCTTCCTCCCCTCTCCCATCTGCCCAACACCCAATGAATGTTATTCCTATATGTGCACTTAGGTGTTGATCAGTTAAAACCAATTTGCTGGTGAGTACATGTAGTGCTTATTTTTCCATTCTTGGGATACTTCACTTAGTAGAATGGGTTCCAGCTTTATCCAGGAAAATACAAGAGGTGCTATATCACCATTGTTTCTTGTAGCTTATGTCTACACTCACTTGTATCATTTCTTTTCCTTTAAGAATTTTAGAATTATTTCCCCCCAACTACAAAGTAAACTGGTTTCAAGTCCTCAGCCTTAGACTACATAAAATTCTTTGTCTGAGGTCCACAAACCTAAGAGAAAGGTCAAACTGCCTTCTCTTCCCTTTTCACCTCCACCCTTTGCTTCCTGAACAAAAGTTTCTACAAAATCTCTCTGGCAGCAAATTGACTATTTTAAAAATGGCTATTTTAAATAAAGTTTTTGAGTTAGTCTTCCCAAAGAAGAGGAGGGGAAAGACACGTTTTTTCATAATCATATATACACACACTCCAAGAAAACTTAGTTCCTGTTAGTGAGGCCAATCTCTGTGTTTGCGAAAACTCAATTTGCAGCCGGGGAAAGTGATATTTATTTGAAGGAGCTTATTGCCGAAAGTGAATCATAAATCTGCTGGCTGTTGAGACTTCAAGGCAGGAAGAACAGAGGCAATTATTAGTCTGAATGTTCCACTGACGATATGAAATCTTTGTCTTTCAAAGCATTTGTTTAAGTAAGAAAAAGTTTGCCCAGCCTGGAGAACGTTCTATTGTGGGAAATGAAACTTCTGAAACCTCCAAAGCTTATTTATATATTTGCTAGGCTTCTCTCTGCCAACTTTCTCCTCTCCCAGGGCGTCCGTTAATGCTAAGAAAAGCCTCCGAAAAGCACACATTATAAGCAGAGAAAAATCTTAATGAATGTAATATATTTGGCAAATCTGTTTTATCTACCAAGGAGATTTCCTTTCTCTCTTTATCACTCATCTCTTCTCTTGCTCTTTTTTTTTTTTTAAATCAGTGTTCTTCGTGATCCATCCTTCTTCCTATGGAGTTTATTTTTCTCTTCCCCGGAAAAATAGAAATAGAAACTCAAACAATCTCTTGTCTTTCATTCTCTTGTTGCTATTTTCTATTTCTTCCTACCAATTCAGTTTTCTTTCTTATGGGAAGAAGGGGACCTTAAGAGCCCTGCATTAACTTCTGCTGACCTGGCCAGAAGAGAAGCATCCAATGCAAAGGTAGCTCCCAACTATGCATAGGTGAGCTGTGCACTGTATATTTAATAGATGGTCCTTGGCCAATGCACGTGCCAAGCTCCCTTCCCCCACCACTCGGCACGCTCCTCCCCTCAGCTGGTGCTCAGGAATTGCTAAGACATCTTAACATGGGCCAGAACAGCCCGACATCAGCTGTCAGCTGTAGAAATAAAATTATTTTTAATCATAAAAGGCATTCCAAACGCAAATCCAAAAGATTAGGAGTTAGCTGGACAATTTCCTCCTAACACTAGTGAGGTTAAGCGAGAGCTGAATGTGTTTGTATATCTTTGGACATAATTTTTGTCTCCGTCCTATTGAAGCTGTGCTACCTAAGAGTATACCTGTGACCTGAGATTCTCTTAACACTTTGCTAATTAGAGAATAGCACTCAAGCCAGAGGAAACAGCATCACCTGGGGAGCCCTAGCTCCAGGCTTACTGAATCAGAAACTTCATTTTAACAAGAGCTCCAGGTGGCTTGCATGCTCATCAGGGTTTGAGAAGCTCTGTTAACACCAAGTGCATTAGAGGCACCTGGAGTTTGGGTTTGGAGAACTGAGATGCTGCCCCTGCTCAGCCTGCTGCTTCTGCTTGGTGTAGCTGCTGCAGGGAGGTTTGTCTCTCTGGGGTGTCACCAGGCTTCCCACTCCCTTCCCCAACTCCAATTGTTGTCACCTCTCCATCTGTCGGCTACACTGGACTACTAGGGCCTTAATCTTGGTAACTGTAGGTGACACTTGGGCATGGGCCAGCTGTGCTCTTCCCTCCCCGCCGGGTCTGCCTGTACCTGTGTGAGCTGTTATCATAGAGACTGATGGCTTGACATTTACAGTTCCTTTCCCAGGGAGAAACATAAGACATTTTCACGAAAGCTGCACATAATCCTCCTCAGTCCTCTGTAGAATGAGGTAGGAAAATGCACTGTGAAATAATCCCATTTTATTTATCCCACCTCAATGGTATTTTCTCCCCTTCTTGAATAGAAGGAAAACAAACAACTACAGAAGCACTATCCCTGGGAGAGGGGTGTGTGCGCGCATGTGTGCAATAGTTTTGAGTTTAAGAAAAGGCTTCTAGGTTGAAGCAACTTCCGAAGCAACTTCAGATTCTTTGTAGGATTTATTCTGAGCCTTTGATGACAGGCATTTATTTGAGTATTCCATTTCCATTTCCCCACAGTGCTGACTGCCTCCCAGGAGCTCATAACCCCAAGCACCCTTATTCCCGGGGGTGCAAATGCTGGAGACCATGTGTGATGAATGGGTCCCTTGAGCTTTGCCTTGGCTTCATGCTAAAGACACAAACCCAGACCACATAATTAGCCTTTCAGCCGACAACCTCCCTGCCAAAGTGCTCCAAGCTCTTCTCCAAAGGCTTCCCTATGCATTTTAGTTTCTCCGTTTTTTTCTCTATCTCTCATATTCCCAAGCAGCCGATATATTAGGCCATTATATCAGAATGATGACCTTTTCCTTTCCTTTCTTTTAGATCGACAAGTAGATGGCAGGGCAGTGACTGGCTGGTTCAAACAGGGTGAATTTCTCCCAAACAGCAAGGGTTCCAATCAGTTTGCTATGCTTTTGTTCCCCTGAATAACCTAACACAATCCTCGGAGGCCACAGTTCATCTGCTGGACACTCAATACCTCAGCTAGCCCAGTGAGGACAGCAGGGTCTGGAAGCTTCTCAAGGGATCACATCTCCTGTTGGGCCATTGTTGGACATTCACATCACCTCTTAGTAACACTTGTGATATCAGAGTGTGTGCTTCCAGACAGGCATAGGGTTTTTTAATGCCTGCAAAAACAAAAATAAAGAGAAGCATTTCCCTGATGATTACAGACTTTGAGCACTTTTCATATGTTTATTGGCCATTAGTCTAAAAGGTTTTGTCCATGTCTTTAGCCCCTAAATTTTTATGGGGTTGTGTGACTTTTTTCATGCTGATTTTTTGAGTTCTTTATAGATTCTGGTTATCAGCCTTTTATCTGATATGTAGCATGCAAATATTTTCTCCCATTCTGTAGGTTGTCTATTCACTCTATTGATTGTTTCCTTGGCTGTGCAGAAGCTTTTTAGTTTAATCAAGTCCCATTTGTTAATTTTTGTTCTTGCTATCTTTGCCTTTTGGGTCTTCTTCATAAATTCTTTGCACCTAAGCCCAGTGAGAATAGCTTTTGTCAAAAAGTCCCAAAACAACAGATGCTGGCATGGATGCAGAGAGAAGGGAACACTTATACACTGGCTTGGTAGGACTGAAAACTAGTACAAACTCTATGGAAAATAGTATGGAGCTACCTCAAAGAACTAAAAGTAGACCTACCATTTGATCCAGCGATCCCACTATTGGCCATTTACCCAAAGGAAAAGAGTCATTTTATAAAAAATACATGCACACTCAAATGTTTATTGCAGCACAATTCACAATCACAAAGATGTGGAATCAATCCAAGTGCCCATCAATACATGAGTGGATTTGTAAAATGTGGTATATATATACTATGGAGTACTACGCAGCCACAAAAAATGGTGAACTAATACCTTTTCTAACAACCTGGGTGGAACTAGAGACCATTCTTCTAAGCAAAGTATCCACAAATGGAAAAATAAACACAACATGTACTTACTATTAAATTGGGACTAATCAATCAACACCCATAGAGTAGTAAAACTCAGCAGAAACCAAGTAGGTGGGAGGGAGGATGAGAGGACGGGTAAATTTACACCTAACAGGTACAATGCAGGCTACCTTGGTGATGGACACACTTACAACTTTGACTCAAACTGCACAAAAGCAAAACATGTAATCAAAACAGTTGTACCCCCGTAACATTCTGAAATAAAAAAAAAAAAGAGAGAGAGATGCACTCTCCTACCTTAACATGGCCACAGATACAGTTGCATATTTGCCTCCAAGAAGTGTGGGAGCAAGGGAGACAGAAATGGAATCAGTAAGGAATACAACTATGGCAAGACATCTCACAGATGTAGCCACCATTTGTAGTTCATTGAATGAGGCATTTGGGTCTCTGAAAGCCCTGGGGCAGCCTCTTTAAGAACACAGCAGTGCTCCCCTGAACTTACCACTGAGCTATCTAACATTTGCAGAACTCTGGGCCCCCTGCCTCTTTCCAGAGCTCCCATTCTATCAGCAGATGATAGAGGAGCCTTCTCCCCCTGCCACCAAAATGAAAGTTGCCTCTTTGAAATGAAATCTTTCATCTGAGATTCCACTTAGTTTAAATCCAGTTAATTCAGCTGAAACAGGGCTGTTTTATGAGCAAGGAGAGAGAATACCTTTGTTTTACTGAGTTCCAGCAGGGAGGCATAACTTAGACTCTGGCCTAATGTGTGACTTTTCTGTGAGCCTTGGGGGTTTGAAAAAAGAAATTTGAATATTTTAAGATCCTTGGAAAGATCTAGTTAGTAATAGGGAGTGTCTTGCTTCCCACAGATTAACTCAAATAGGCAATAAATTTAATCTAAATGAGCCCTATACATATTTCTGGAATAGTTCCAAAATGCAATCTCCTTTTTCACACTGCATTTTGTAACACATTCTTGGAATCTACTAAAGAAAAGAACAAGATCTAAAATATACCTCATTTTAGTCTTAATTCTTTCCATATTAGAAGCTACCAGATTTGATAGCATACAAGCTTAGATTACTGCCATTTCAGCTATTTGCAAGAAATATTTTCTGTCCCCACTAAGTGTTTGGGGGCATAGTGTAGGATACCAAAGTGTGAAATTCAGTTTACTATACACTGTTGTAACCCACGTGAATCCAGCCTCGCTTTTTCTCACCTAGAAGACAGCCTCTGCCTGGAGTCTTGTTCAAAGAAATACAGTCAAAAATAACCAAGAAGCAATTTAAATCTTTATTGAAATCTACTGAAAATTGCCCATAGAGATCCTACTCATAACACACAGCAAAACTTATTGAAACCAACTTTTTCCTGCCACTTTCTACCTACAAAAATATCTTATTTGTGTGTGTATGTATATTCCCACGCATTGCACCTGCTCCTAAAGACTCTCCTCCCTCCAAAGCTCCCAAAATCTCTCAAACTCAACTCACACAAGATTTCTTCTCTGTCTCCCTTGCCTGAATCTGTTATCTATTGCTTTTCTCTTACGTGTAGCTCTCTAATATTTCCAGTATAAACCTGAAACTTCTTCCAACTTCTCCAGGTCCCCATCACCCACAATCAGTCATACCTGATTGACTTGGTAGCCCACCTGGCAATGCATAACTCTCTTGAGAGAGGCCAGGGGATGCAGGCTGCTTCTCCTCAGCAAGCAGAGGAGGGCAAACACTGTGAATATTTACAAGATAGTCTTTCCCTGTCAGGAGGGAACTGTTTAATAAATATTAATGGATGCTAATTTTTAAGCACTACTCAATATGAACGTTATCAATAAAACAGACACAATCCCTGTCATCAAGGAGCTTACTGTCTAGAGGGGAAGGCAATAACCCAATAATTGAATAGTTACTATTATGGTGAGTCCTGCAGCCACCAGCAGAGTATCCAGATGTCCCGTAAGATGTCAATTAAAGTGGTCAAATACCATTCCATATCCAGTGCAAAGCCCAGAGCCCTGTTCAAGATTTCTGCAAAATTCCTGAGGAGAGGAAGATAAGGGAATGGGGTATATTTTCCTGTCTCTGCTGCATTCTCTCCCATTTCCTGCCACTGCTGAATTCTTGTTCTGTGCTCTGTACCTTGAGGTCAATCCTTTATCTCCCTGTTCCCCTACTCAAGCAACAAGGAAACAAAGCCTGTGATGTGTAGCAAAATTTTCACTGAAGTTTTCTAGGTCACTGCCAAAAACTTATATTTCTGCATGACACAGCAAAGAACTTAAAACTACATATCATCATGTCACATCTTGGAAGTCCTTTTGGCCACCATCTCAGAGGATTTCTCACTGGTCTCCCTACTTCAGCCCCCAGACTTTGACCATATTGCTGTTTTTCTCTCTCTCCCTCTCACTTACCGACTCATTGACACACACACACACACACACACACACACACACAAACACACACAGACTGCCCAAATCATTCCAAATTCCTCTTACCCTGTTTTGCAAAGAAATTTAGCTCCCTCCAACCATTACGCCCAAATTCAGTTCAAGACCCAACTCTGAATAGCCAAAACCTTCAGGTACTCAGATGAGTAAAAGAGCTAGCTATATGTTCAAAAGCAAAAAGAACCACAAACTTACAGTCTTTCTTCTAACAGAATCCATCCTCCTTCATTAAGTGACAAAAAATAATTATACTAACAGTGCAAGATATAAAAGTTGTTCTTATCAGTGTAATAAGAAGATTAGACCAAATACTCTCTAAAACCCACTAGACTGTAAGTTCCAAAAGAGCAGGGACAGTGTGTCTTGTTCTCTGCTATATCCAGTATCTAGCATAGTGCTATCTTTCTCAAAAAATAAGTGGTTTTTTTAAAATAATTTATTAACATCCCTTTCAGTGCTGACATTCTATGAATCATTTAATATTTGCAATTCTTTTATCTAGTTTTATTTTTATTTTCGTACTTCTCTCAAATTTGAAGAAAGTATAGAAGAAAGAAGTTTTAGTCAAAAGGAAAAGCATTAAATCTGTTTTATTACTATATTGTTTAGGACTATTTCAGCTATAAGCAACCTCAAAATGGGTTAAACAATAAGGAAATTTATTATCCCACACAACACAAAGTCCAAATATGAGGTTGTCCCAGGGTTAAACAAGTCAGCAGTTTGATAATATTATCAATACCCAGATTCTTTTCATTTTTCTATTCTTCCATCCTCAGTGAAGTCCTCAAAAACATCCTCTCATGGCTGCAAAATAGCAGTAGTTACTTTAAATATACTACCCATACACAACAATGTCCTTTTCCAGGTCCTTCATCATGAACAAAGATAACCTTCCCAGAAGCTACTTTGCAGACTTAACCTCACATTTCACTGACCAAAATCATATTATATGCTGAGGGATTGAACTTGGAGAATCAGAGGACAGGCCCACAGGGGGGCCTGTACCCCTAGGACTTGATCACATTGCTTGTGGGCACAGAGGGGAAATCTATAAACTAATCTTGGGAGGCGAGGGAGCCCACACAGATGGAGCTAAAAGAAGAGTGCAGTATTAGCCACATCACACTCATAAGGTATCCCTCCCCCCATGGGAAATCCACACTTTCAGTCCCAGGCAGGATCCTGGACAAGGAACCTCCCACCCTGCAGCACCACTGCTGGTGAGCTCAGCTAGTTTGGGCTTCTGCTTGTGCCCAGACACTGGAAGGAGATCTGCAGGGCAAGGGAAGAGGAAAAAAAGCAAAACCCACTCCCAGCTTCCAGACTGTGAATCCCAGACTGCCCCTCTTCAATGAGCAGACTTTCTGGCTTGGTAGGGCTGCTTCAGCCCCTACCTGGTGGCTTTTCCCAGAGGTCTGGGAGCTGACCCTCAATCCCTGCTGATAGAGCTCTTTTGCCTGCCTTTATGCAGGCTGAAGGCAGGCTCACCCAACCCAGCCCTGTCCAGCCTTGCTCCTCCTCCTACATCTGCTATGATGGAGAATAAAGAGTACCCTGGGAGCTCCAGGGCCCCACCCACCACCTGGAGCATCTGATTGCTTCCCCTGAGAGGCTAGAGCCCATCAAAAATCCCAAAAATCACCAGGGCAGCTGGCTCTTTCCTGCAAGTGCTTTCTACTGGCAGAGAAAACAACTTGTACAGCCCATTACAACATTTACTGATTCAATCATAAAGGGCATGGTCAATTCTTACCCACGAGTGCCACCTACTGACATAAATACACATAAACCAATGGAACAGAATAGAGGACCAAGATATAAATCCATGCATTTATAGCCAACTCATTTTCAACAAGGTGCCAAAAGCATACAATGAAGAAAGAATAATCTCTTCAATAAATGATGCTGGGAAACCATATGCAGAAGAATGAAACTATACCCCATATCTTTTACCATACATAAAAATCAAATCAAACTGTATTAAAGACTTAAACTAAGACCTGAAACTATGAAACTACTAGAAGAAAACATTGGGAAAACATTCCAGGACATTGGTCTGGGCAAGGATTTTTTATGTAAGACCTCAAAAGCACAGGCAATGAAATTAGAAATAGATGAAGGGGATCAAATCAAGCTAAAAAGCTTCTGCACAGAAAAGGGAACAATCAATAAATAAAGAGATAACCTACAGAATAGGAGAAAATATTTGCAAACTATACATCTGACAAGGGATTAATAACAAGAATATATAAGGAGCTCAAACAACTCAATACCAAAAAAAAAAAAACAACAAATAATCTTATTTTAAAATGGGCAAAAGATCTGAATAGATATTTCTCAAAAAAAAAGACATAACAAATAACAAACAGGCATACAAAAAAATGCTCAACATCACTAACATCAGAGAAATGCAAATCAAAACCACAGTGAGATATCATCTCATTAGAGTGGCTTTTATCAAAAAGACAGGGAAAAACAGATGCTGGCAAGGATGTGGAGAAAGGGAGACCTTCAAACCCTCGTACACTATTGGTGGGAATGCTAATTAGTGTAGCCACTATGGAAAAAAGTATGGAGGTTCCTCAAAAAAACTAAAAATAGAGCTACCATATGATCCAGCAATTCCACTTCTGGGTTGACCTGGTTTCAATTACTTGTCCTTTCCAAATCTCATTGTTGAAATTTGAACCCCAGTGTTGGAGGTGGGGCCTAGTGAGAAGTGTTTGGGTCATGGGGGTGGACCCCTCATGAACAGCTTTTTCCCTTCCCATTGGCAATCAGTTCCCCTTCTATTAGTTCCTGTGAGAGCTGGCTATTTAAAAAAGCCAGGCACCTCCTCTTCCTTCTCTTACTCCCTCTCTCACCAAGCAACACACTTGCTCCCCCTTGACCTTCTGCTTAGATTGGAAGCTCCCTGAAGCTCTAACCAGAAGCAGATTCTGATGTCATGCTTCTTAAATAGCCTGCAGAACTATAAGCCAAATAAACTTCTCTTCCTCAGAAATTACTCAGTCTCAGATATTCCTTTATAGCAATGCAAAGTGGACAAATACATAGGTATATATCCAAAAGAAAAGAAATTAATATATTGAAGAGATATCTGCACTCCCATGTTCATTGCAGCACTATTCACAATAGCTAAAATATGGAATCAACCTAAGTGTCCATCAATGAATGAATGGATAAAGAAAATGTGGTATACATACACAATGGAATATCAGTCAGCCATTAAATGAATGAAATTCTGTCATTTGCAGCAACATGGATGGAACTGGAGGTCATTATGTTAAGTGAAGCAAGCCAAGCAAGCACAGAAAGGCAAATGTTGCATGTTCTCACTTGTATGTGGGAGCTAAGAGTGGATTTCATGAAGATAGAGAGTAAATTGGTGGTTACCAGAGACCAGGAAGGGCGAAAAGAGGATAAAGAGAGTTTTATTAATGGGTACAAATATACAGTTATATAGAAGAAATAAGATCTAGTGTTCAATAGATCAATAAGGTGACTATAATTAACATTAATCTATTCTACATTTCAAAATAGCTAGAAGAGAATAATTTGCATGCTCCTAGCATAAAGAAAAGATAAATATTTAAGGTGAAGGATATCCCACTTATCCTGACTTGATCATAGGAATGTATCAAATTATCACATATACCACAAAAATATGTATATCAACTGTGTATCAACATAAATAGATATACGTTTTTTGCAATGGGTTTGCCACCAGAACACAGGTGGCATGAAAACCACCCATAAAAGCAGAAATGGGGAAGAGAAAGAGTCATATCAACATCATCATCACTGGACACATAGATGTAGGAGAGTCCACCACTACTGGCCATCTGATCTACAAATGTGACAAGATTGACAATAGAACCACTGGAAAATTTGAGAAGGAGGCTGCTGAGATGGGAAAGAGCTCCTTCAAGTATGTCTGGGTCTTGGACAAACGGAAAGCTGAGCCTGAGTGTGGTATCACCATTGATCTCTCCCTGTGGAAGTTTGAGATCAGCAAATATTACATGACTATTATTCATACCCCAAGACACAGAGACTTTATCAAAAACATGATTACAGACACATCTCAGGCTGACTGTGCTGTCCTGGTGCTTCTGGTGTTGGTGAATTTGAAGCTGGTATCTCAGAGAATGGGCAGACCTGTGGGCATGCCCTTCTGGCTTACACACTAGGTGTGAAACAATTAATTGTTGGTGTTAACAAAATGGATTCCACTGAGCCACCCTACAGCCAGAAAAGATATGAGGAAATCATTAAAGAGGTCAGCACTTACATTAAGAAAATTGGCTACAACCCCAACACAGTAGCATTTGTGCCAATTTCTGGTTGGAATGGTGACAACATGTTGGAGCCAAGTGCTAACATGCCTTGGTTCAAGGGATGGAAAGTCACCCGTAAAGATGGCAATGCCAATGGAACCACGCTGTTTGAGCTCTGGATTGCATCCTGCCACCAGCTCATAGAACTGACAAACCCCCACGTCTGCCTCTCCAGGATGTCTACAAAATTGGTGGTATTGGTCGTGTCGTTGCTGGCCGAGTAGAGACTGGTGTTTTCAAATCCAGCATGGTGGTCACCCTTGCTCCAGTAAATGTTACAACTGCAGTAAAGTCTGTTGAAATGCACCATGAAGCTTTGAGCAAAGCTCTTCCAGGGGACAACGTGGGCTTCAACGTCAAGAAAATGTCTGTCAAAGATATTTGTGATGGCAACATTGCTGGTGACAGCAAAAGTGAACCGCCAATGGAAGCAGCTGGCTTCACTGCTCAGGTGATTTTCCTGAACCATCCAGGCCAAATTAGCACTGGCTATGCCCCTATGCAGATTATCACAGAGCTCACATTGCCTGCAAGTTTGATTGCCGCTTTGTTAAGAAGCTGGAGGATGGACCTAAATTCTTGAAATCTGGTGATGCTCCCATCATCAATACGGTTCCTGGCAAGCCCATGTGTGTTGAGAACTTCTCCAACTATACTCCGCTGGGTCACTTTGCTGTTTGTGATATGAGACTGACAGTTGCTGTGGGTTCATCAAAGCAGTGAACAAAAAGGTGGCCAGAGCTGGCTAGGTCACCAAGTCTGCCCAGGAAGCTCAGAAGGCTAAACGAATATCATCCCCAATACCTGCCACCCCAGTCTTAATCAGTGGTGGAAGAACAGTCTCAAAACTGTTTGTTTTAATTGTCCATTTAAGTTTCATAGTAAAAGGTTGGTTAATGATAACAATGCAACCTTCAGAAGGAAAGGAAAATGTTTTGTGGACCATTTTTGTTTCTTTTTGTGTGACAGTTTTAACTTATTAGTTTTTAAAATCAGTACTTTTTAATGGAAACAACTTGACCAAAAATCTATCACAGAATTTTGAGACCCATTAAAACAAGTTTCATGAAAACATATGTGTGTGTGTACATACATATATAAGTCGAGCAAGTCACTGATTCACCTAACATTATCAAATATTGATACATTAATCTCTTCTTTTAAACAAACCTTTAATAATGTTCTACACCCAGAGTAATTGAGAGTTTTAGAAATAAAAATTGTCAATGTCTCCCTTTCTTTAATTATTTAGGATTTCTATTTTAATGAAAAACTTTTCAGAGGACTCTTTTCCCATCCCCAGCCCATAGCACCAAGACAAACAAAAACCACATGCAAGGCATGACATCAAATTCTAAGCTATTTTTTTTATTTCAAATATTATATAACCCAGTATCTTTGAAATAGTCATTATCTTGTGGAAGTTTCTGTCCTGGCTACCAAAAGAGAACACATAAGAGCTAGTCATTAACAGCAGTGAGTACAACAAAGAGTGACAGGCACTAGGGACACAAGTACAAAGCATCAAGCCATTCAGTGGAGCTCCAAAGAGAAGGACAACACACCCCTTCTCCATTTCCACCACCCCTTATGAATCAAAGACTTCCATGGATGCAAGGGATAAAAATCCAACCTGAACTAACTTAACCAAAACAGGACTTTTATTTACTTATCAGGACATTCTTTGTGATTCTCCATAGAAAGGAAACTTCTTTCTGATTTAAATTTTGGTATCATCTTCTTTCTGGATTTTTTTTCCCAGAAAGAGCAAAAAGTTTAAAGGCTTCCTACTTGCTTGCCAAATAGCACAGCATGATAAATATGACAGCACCCAAATTACCATTAGCAGAGTCCCAGTAGCTCACATCTGCTTGTGGAGTTCCCTTTACAATCAATCAGGTGTATTGAAAAGGTCTTTGTGATGCAGAAGGGAACAAAAGTCACCTGTGTTTTTCAGTTTACTCTAATTTGTACACAAGATATAATTTGCTACACCGCAGGTCTCTTGCTCAAAGAGATTCAAAACAACAAAAGCAAAAATAATCACTACTATTCTGAGAGTGAGATAAGTGATAAGGAATCTAGCTGTGATCAGGTGGGAATTACATTAAATCTAAACCATACACAGGCGCAAAGGTTTGCAGTGGAGGAAAATGCCTTAAAGTTTATCCACTGTAACCCCTCATTTCATAGACAAAGAAGTGAGGCCCGTGGCCTTGTGGTTAGCATGGCTGATTGGAGATGTAAGGTGATCTCATTCCCTCCTCAAATGCAACTAGACGATCAGTAAAGGAGTACGAAAGACACTGTAAACCCTCCAAGCAAAAGAAACAGGAGAGGAGACCTAGATGCAAGACCACAGAGCCCGGGACAAGTGCCAGTCACCAACTTACAGCTGGAAAATAAGTGCCTCCAGGAGGAAAAACCAGTGGCAAGAAAGCCTGCTTATGCCTCTGAATTCCAGAAAGGAATGGTGAGAGGTAGCGATGAAGACCCAGACAATTAGTTAGAAGTCAAGCTAAGCAGCTGGAAAGTCCCCTATGTCCCCTTCCCAGCTCTACCCAGCCAGGAGATTGCTCACCCTCCACTTCGGCAGAAGGTTGGAGGTTTCCATGCTGGAAACACTGAACCCGTAAAGCTTCCCTCTAGGGTGGTGGAGGGAGGGGTGAGGCACAGTAGGGCAATGCTACTGGACTAATGATGATGATGATGACGATAGTAAAGACAGGTAACTTAGTAACTTATTGAACTCTCATTATGTTTCACACTGTAAGCACTATGTATCTGTATATGTATATAGCATATGTATATAAAGCACCTCTCCTGCTCTTCCTCGCCCTGCCAAAATCTAACTTGTAGCCAGCTTCAAGTCAGGAAGAAATTAAGTAAATCCCCAGGGGTCCAGGGACGGGCCACAGGGACTTGGTTAGGGGGCAGCACCAGCCAATCCTGTAATTCCACCACTGCTGCTGTCACCATTCCAGGGAACCCAACGTGGGTGACTTTTCAGTGGCTTCCTCTGTGGGGATTTTCATAGTCTGTTGCAGTCCCAGACTATTCCCACCTTTATGACAGGTTTCCAAAATCTGGTCTTTTGGAGATGGTAAATTAATTTCTGTACCTGTGTTCCACTGCTGCCATAACCAATTACCACAAACTTAGTGACATATAAAAGCACAAGTTTATTATCTCACCTTTCTGTAGGTCAGAAGTCCAGGTAGACTAAACTGGGTTTTTTTTGTTTTGTTTTTTTGCTGTGGGTCTCCTAAGGCTGAATTCAAGGTGTCAGCCAACCTGGGCTCTTCTCTGAAGGCTCTGGGGAAGAATGTGCTTTCAGGCTTATTCACACTTTTGGTAGAATTCAATGCTGGTGGATGTGGAGCTAAGGTTCCTGCTTCCTTGCAGACTGTCAGCTGAGCACCTCTCTCAGCTCCTGGAGGTCGCTCTCTGTCCTTCACACCAGCCCCCTGCACCTTAGGGCCAGCAACAACCCATCAGGTGATTCTCACACTTTGCTCCTCACTGACTTCTCTTCTGCTTCCAGCCAGAGAAAGTTCTGTTTTTAAGGGTTTGTGTGTGTGCCCACCCAGATAAACCAGGATGACCTTTCTATTGTAAGGTCTATAACCTTAAATCCAGCTGCCAAGTCCCTTTTGTTACATGGCATATTCATAGGTTCCAGTATTAGGGCATGGACATTTGGGGGGAACCATTCTGTCTACCAGGATTTCTAAAGAAAAACTCAGTTTAATATAGCAATGGATAAATCTAACCAGTCCCTCGCCCCTCACATTAGAAATAGGAACGTTTCCATTTTTATATGTATCTGATAAGAGTAGCCATTATTGATACAACAAAATTTACTGGATGCCTACAATGTGGCAAACACTGTGCCAGATCTTGGAAATTCAAAAATGACTAAGAGCCAAGGTCCATTCTCAAGATGTTCATAATCTTGAGGCAGAAAAATAAACATAAGATATGTGGAAAATGTAATTCAAGATAAACTCAAGGATTTCTAAAAGCAAAAATCCTTGGATTGGTAGCAGGGACCAATCCAGCCTTGAGGATGGGAAAAGTTTCTTGAAGGAGGTAACACTGAACTGAATGTTCAAGAATAAGTAGGAGGAAGGATTTAAGGGGCCTGGGAAGAGAGAGAGGAAAAAAAAGACAAAAAAATATTTACATACATACAAACACATATTTTAGAATATAGAATGAACTACTGAAAGTAATTCTTCCCTTAAAAACAAGTACTATAGGATTTTCCAGAGTTTCTAGAGAATGCTGTGAATATTAAAAGAAATTATATCTCTTCTAATAATCTGGTAACATATTATATTCATATATAGTTCTAACATTTACTAGACACTTGCATACATGTCATGTTACATTTCATCAGAGGGTTAGAAGAGCAGATATTGTTATTCCCACTTTAGGATGTGAAATACAGAGTTCAGGGAAATTAGGGCTTTTTTTCAAAGATGACCCACCTGCCACCTGGTAGGGCCCAGCTCGAAGACCAGGCCATCCAAACTCAGTTAGAAAGTCCAGTACTTATTTCACTGCAGTGTGCCACCTCAACTTTGCAAGTTCTGTTCAAATTTATTTAGCTATTTGCTTCATTTTTAAATGCATTGATATAATTATGGATTCATGAAATCCCAGAAAAGAGACCAATTGATTCTTACTTTTTGCCTTTGAGCTTACTGCACAAAAAGGGAACAAAACTATACACTCTCACTTAGACATTATTGCTTTGTTGATATTCATGTTTCCCAAAATGAATAATTTTTGTTGTTTTGCCACCATCATTAAAAGAAACAGAAGATCAGATCTGCGGAAGCATCCTGACTGTCGCAGGGAAGCCTCCTAGAGGACATGCGGGCTATTGATATTCTCCCCTCAAGCCGGAAATTGTCTCTGGAGATCCGTGAGAAACACAGAATCACAACAAAGACCGGAAAACAAATTGATGGAATCAGAGATGGCTGCAGACCCGTGAATAGCTTTTCACGCTGTCACTGTTTCAGTTTGGATTTATACTTTAGTTTTGCAAATTGATAGGAGGAAAAAAATCCAGTTTTATGTCAGCATTTTACTTTTCAGTTAAAGACCAAAGAGTAGGTTTCTACATTCAAAATGGTTTCTTTTCCTTGCTTTGTTAAAAAAAATCACAAAGCGCCTTGATTTTTTCCCCCCCAAAAGAGGCCCATACATTACATTGCAATGTTGGGAGCAAGCTCAAAAAAGAATATGACTTTCTTTGTATAGAGGTTTTAATATTTTCATAAAGATCCTCTCCTCGGCTCCTTGAGCATTTGCCTTTCATTTTGTTTTATTGAATTAGGCTGCAAAGCACTCGAGCATGAAGCTCTTTGTCATCTCTAACCAGGCTTACATTGATTCCACGTATCCGTACGCCTAGTCTGGGTTTATTAATCTATACATCTATTCCACTGAAAAAGAGAACTCTCTAACTTATTATGTAAAAGGATAAGCCACCTCCACAGCGCATTTGCATGCAGGTATGCTTAAAAGTAGATTTGTTTCCTCAGACTTACAGCTGGCTTCTTTAGCAGCATTAAACCGAGGGAAAAATGAAATTATATTATGATTTCTCATGGTGGATTAGACTACAACCGTGACAAAAGCAGGCTAATATTTCAGTTTGTATATCTTTAAATATAAACACATTTTAATATAAAGAACTCTAAACCAGGATAAGCAAAACTCTACACACACATACCCCCCAAAATACAAATCACAGCATTAATTCACCACCTGCTATTCTCTGGGGTCAGATCTTCTACAGCCAAAGCAGAGGATTTGCAGGGGTGGTGAGGGGCTTTATCCAAATGGCCAATAACTTATTTTTCTCCTGAATATTACTGCTCCCAAATATTGATGAGAGACATGGATAAAATAGGCAACAAAATAATCAAGAATTTCAGAGTCAGAAAACCTTAACTGTTGTTTATAATATGTTGTCATTTTAATCTTTCTTCAATGTTCTTGCATTTGAAGCAGGGTAACTAATTAATATGTACTGAGGGCCCTTACCTTAGTCACAGAAAATTTTTAAATATCTTTCATAAGTTTCTCTTTCACCTTATTTGATTCAGAGGCATCTGCTTTGCTAAGAAATACAGCTGTCTGGTTCATCCTTTCTACAAATATTTGTTGCTTTGCGTCCCCCTAAAATTAATATGTTGAAATCCTAACCCCCACGGTGATGGCATTAGGAGATGGAGGCTTTGGGAGGTGATTAGGTCATGAGGGTAGAGCCCTCGTGAATGGGATCAGCACCCTTATGAAAGGGCCTCCAGAGAGTTCTTTCACCATCTTTCTGCTATGTGAGGATACAACACGAAGATGACCATCCATGAACCAGGAAGTAGGCCCTTAGCAGACACCAAATCTTCCAGCACCTTAACCTTGGACTTCCCAGCCTCCAGAACTGTGAAAAATAAATGTCTGTTGTGTAAGCTACCCAGTCTATGGCAATTTGTTAGAGCAGCCTGAACTGGAGAAGACATTTATTGAATGCCTTCTCTGTGCCAGGCACCAGTCTGGTGCTGGGGGTATGGCAATGAGCAAGTCAGATGAGATTCCTGTTGTCATGGGAGGTGGACAGCAAACACCTGAATAAATTAGAAAATGTTAAAAGCAGTAAGTGCTATGAAGAAAATTCAATATGGCAATGTGAAGACAGTGACTGATGAAACAACATTAGATGAGGTAGTCAGCAAAGATCGAAGCTAAGAACTGAATAACAAGAACCTATCAAATGAAGTTGAAGAAAGAGTAGTTTAGACAAGACAACAGCACAGCCTCCATGGCGTCTTCAACTCTTGCATATGTCGAGTATATGAACTTTCTTTTGTGCCTCCTCCGCTGCAGAACACATTTCTCAGATTCTTGTACACTGGGATTCCACCTCCCCACGGCTTCTCCCCTAACTCTTCCTTCACCCCTCCCATGATGGAGAAATGCCTCCCCACAAATACTATTCCAAACGCTTTTCCTATCTTTCTCTCACTCTTTCTCTAGATCGTTTTAATCTAACATTGAAAGAACTGGTTAAAATCAAGAATTTTACTCTGGGAGGCCGAGGCAGGCGGATTGCTCAAGGTCAGGAGTTCGAAACCAGCCAGAGCAAAAGCGAGACCCCGTCTCTACTAATAATAGAAAGAAATTAATTGGCCAACTAAATATATATAGAAAAAAATTAGCCAGGCATGTTGGCGCATGCCTGTAGTCCCAGCTACTCGGGAGGCAGAGGCAGAAGGATCGCTTGAGCCCAGGAGTTTGAGGTTGCTGTGAGCTAGGCTAATGCCACAGCACTCTAGCCTGGGCAACAAAGTGAGACTCTGTCTCAAAAAAAAGAAAAAAGAATTTTATTCTTCCTTGAATTTTTCAAAAAGGCAAGCTTAAATAACAACCATGTCATCCTATTTACAGTCAAAAACTGAATAATGTCTTTTGATTTTCCCCCATTACCCACAGTATGTGTAGATAAGGGATTGCTTCAATACCATGTCTAGCTACCATTTCTCAACCTCAGAAATACAAAACTCTTGGCCTCCAATCACAGATAACCTTGCTCACATTTTAAACATAATTAAAATGTTCCTGCTCTTTCCAATTGAGTTCCATCTCTCAGTTTCATTTCTTTAATTGGTCTCATATCTTAAAGGGGCTCTGTCCAACATTTGGTATTTGATAGATCCCATGGGTCTTTGTTGCCGACAATGATGCCAACAATGACCATCTCTAAGGCTGGTTTATAGACAGATGCACTTGTGACCCTAATTGTTTTTATTTTTAATGAGAATTTGATGATGAAAGTTCTCATATATTCTAAAACATTCATCATAAAATAAGTCCCTGTCCCAGAATTGTGCTCAAAACCTTAAGTCATTTTAAGATGGGTTGGCTAGGGTATGAATTTTGTCCAATGTCGTATTTGTTTAATATAAAAATCAATAATGCCACCACTCTGCACATTTATCTTATGTAATAATCAATACCAATACCTTTCCTGATATTTATTTAATATAATAATCAATAACAATATTGTTTGTTTATTTGATGCCATTGACCAGAGTAGAAGACCAAATCTATGTGCTTTATATGCCCTATGTACATTCTGACTGAGCCATCCACTGCTAATATCTCCCTTCTTTTTCCTACTTCCCACTCTCCAGACCTGAACAGAACATCCTTCCTCTTCTTGCTCCAAAAGGTGATGGTCAACTAATTTTAGGGAGGTAGCCAGCATTAATGGACTCTCTCTCTACATTGCTCTAAGTACTCTGAAGGAAATAAAGAAATATAATATGATTTACCTCTATATCTGTTATGGTGACATAGCTGCTATAACAGAGAAGCCCCAAGATCCTGGTGGGGATTAATATATGATAAGTTGGTAAGTTGGTTGCCTATCATCTAACAGTATAATATTGTTATCCCTGGTTGATGGAATATTTTCATATAATACTTCAGCGACCTAAGCTCCTTCCATCTTACAGATCCACCCTCCCCTAGAATCCCATAGTCCTCTGAATTCAGCCAGCATATAGGAAAAGAGCATGGAAGACCATGTGTAGGATATTTTAATAAGTCAGACCTGGAAGTAGTGTTCATCATTTCTACCTGTATTCTTTTGGCTAGAACTCAGACTCATGGACAATCTAACTGCAAGGCAAAGCAAGCTGAAAATATTGTCTAGCTATACACCCAAGAAAGGGAATGGATTTGAACAATTAGTCAGTCTCTGCCAACATCCTATCCTTGAGTTGCTTATAATTTAAATAGGAAGACAAGATGAAGGATTATACATATAATGAGAAGGGAGAAATCAAACTGTATCAATCAGTGAAGACTTTCTAAGGAAAGATTTTAAAAATGAATAGAGTATAGAGTTAAACATGAAGAGCCATCCTAAGAGCTAAAATAATACAGTATGAGCAAAATTAGAGGTAAAGATAGGCACGCATTGGGCAGAGGAATGTGAGGAGACCATTCTGACAGTTGCACAGAGTCTATGCCAGGAAGTAGAGGGCAACATACCTGGCTAAAGAGACTAGGATGAAACTACTTTAACTAAGACCACTGACTCTGCCACCTTGAACACATGTTTGCATTGCACTAAAATTCCTCTGGTCCACTTAAAGAGCCTGGTATAGTTTACCACCTTTTTCTAAGTAATCTCTAAATCTCAGCTGACATTTCAAGTTTGAGTGAAAAATATTGGCATTACCTAGAGGATACCCCTCATTAATTTTGAGTTTCTCAAGGAACAAATGAAAAACAAATAGCAAATTCTAAAAGACCAATATTAACCTAAGTAACCATCTCACTTGTGAGTTAAACCACAAGTCTTTTTTTTTTTTTCTTTTTATTGCAACATATTATGGGGATACTAATGTTAAGGTTACATACATTGCCCTTGCCCCCCCTCGCCCTCCAGTCAGAACCTCAAGCCTGACCATCCCCCAGATGCACAACTTGCATTTCTAAAA
>CAUYRT010079326.1:0-59003 GCA_963574885.1 Lepilemur ruficaudatus | reverse complement strand
TTTGGAGGCGATTTTTCTGTCTGATTCTTCATGTTTCCTGTGATCTTTCGCTGGTTCTTTCTCATCTGGGTTCTTTGTCAAGGATCGGAGTTGCTGGGACTGGATTATGAACCACAATCTGAGAGGCTGCTTCTATCTTCTTTCAGCCTCTAGCAGGGTAGAGGACTGGAAGGGAAGGTGACAGTCTGTCGACTAAGTTACAGGATGAATCAACTTGTCCTTCTTTATGAGATGATCTGGTCGCTGGTGTCTCTGGTCAGCCATCTTGCAGTCCCTCCCTCGAGCATCTTTCTTTTCTATTAATTTTACCATATTTATGCGGATATCCCATCATTTTTTTTTTGTAATGGGATAAAAAAAATTAAGCCAAGGCTTATAGCCAAGGTATAATTATCAACAAGATCAAAACACTCATGCCTAAATAATATAAACATGTCACTTTGAAAGTTATTTGTGATAACTCATAAATGTAATTATAAAAATGGTAAATGTTTACTGTATCAAATTGAGAAATATAAAAATATATGATGAGAAGATTGAAATCACCATGAATTCAGAAAATCAAGGGTAGTTTCTTTTAAATTTTGATGTGTATCTTCTAATTTCTACTTTCACAGGGCATATTTTGTTTCTATTATTGAGATCATAGTGATATATTTGCAATTTATCTTGCTTTTTAATTTAATGTATATTAACATTAATGCATAGTGAGTGAGAACATGGCAACTATATTTTAATGACTGAAGAAAAATATGTCATATAGTTATAACATCATATATTTTATCATGTCTCTGCTATTATATATTTATATAGTCCCCAAGGTCCCATTTTTGCCTTAGAATATAAATCTTCACTGACTGATGCAAAGATCAAAAGGTTTGAACATTTTGAGCTTCTTGAAAGATATTTACAATTTATTTTCCAGATTCCACTAGCTATGTGTGAATACTAGTATTACCAAACCCTAATAAACTATTGCTTTGTAAATTTCAATACTTTCACACATGAAGATAGTATTTTATTATTTGTGTTTTTATTTTGTGGTACTGAACGCCTTTTAATTGGCTTCCATTTTCAGCACATGAAAATCTGGGCCAATTGAATATTCTGTTTGAAGCTGTCTTACTCAAAATCAGATATTTAATGAGAATATTTTCTAGTAGTTTTTAAAAAAATAAATTTTAGACCATGATGGTGGATTAGTAACTCTGCGTCTGGAAATCTGGGCCGAAATCATGTCAACTATGAATTATGTTCTAGAACTTTGTGGCCTTGACTTTTCATTTATTTTGTGAGCAGAAGGCAACTAACCAACTTTATAAATACAAGCCTAGCCCTACTGTCAGCTACCCTTCATCTCAGCTCGTCCTTTCTTGTGTCACTCAAATGATTGTTTTTGCCCTAATGGTCCTAGTTCCTCCTCATAGCGGCAGCTGAGTCCAGCTTTTCCAACATATGGGATGGAACCAGCTTCATTACATCTCTTCTTACAGATACTGGCATCAGCCAGCAGGCAGCTGCTCTGCAGGAGTTTGGGAGTCAGGCTCAAGGAGCCCTTCTCCAAGCTCACATGCACTGCCATCAGTTGAGCCGCAAGCACTTCCGCCTTAGTGGAGCTCCTCCTCTAAGTGTGGGTTTTCATAATCCCAACTTCTGTTTCCCCAGCCCCAAGCAAATTAGCTGTTTCCTATGATTGTTACTCCCCATGGTACCTTCAAATCCTCTTTTTATCCTTTTATGACCTTGTTAATTAACAACTTTATACCTAGCTAACAATGA
The DNA here is from genome assembly GCA_963574885.1 of Lepilemur ruficaudatus. NCBI lineage: Eukaryota > Metazoa > Chordata > Mammalia > Primates > Lepilemuridae > Lepilemur > Lepilemur ruficaudatus. The sequence goes on along the minus strand of CAUYRT010079326.1, from coordinate 57,224 downwards.
TATATATTATTTTCTCTTTAAATAACTGGTGAGATTTCTCTGTCATGGCTGATACACCTAAAAAAATGCAATAGCAGAAAAATATGGACATATTTTCTTCATTGAAAAGTATAATGCCTAGTACAAAAAAGGGCCAGATAGTATACATTTATTAATGTGCAGGAAACTTTGAGTTAGATTCAGATTTCATAGTTCGAGATATATAAAATATTATAGTAAAACACCTTTTAAAGTTGAGTAGATGAAAATGACACAGCTAAAAATTAGAGTGTTTCATAGGTTAGAATGTTTTTCATTCATTTTTGTGGAAAATTGTTAAAATATCATGGTTTGTGGATGAAGAAATGAATGAAAACCTTTTTAGGGAGAAAGCTAAAGCAAAGGAAACATTTTCAATGCTCTTTGGTTCAGAGAAATTCCGTGGTCTGGGATGCCAGAAACAAGTGATTCTTACAGCTGACAGTCATGAATTTTAGACACAATGACATTTCATTCACTTAAAAAACTGATACCATTGGTATTCTGATATGGTTTTCCAGGGGTAGTGTTGAATTTTCCCAGTTCCAGTCTTACTCTCTCATATGACACACGTCCATGATCAGTCTCCTCTAAGAATTCACTGAAGAACAAATGGAAAAGGGTTATTTTGATCAGGACCTGACTGAATGCAGTTTTACCTTTAGCATTGTGCCTTTCCTGACCCAGCTATTTTAGCATTAAATCATAGTATTTTGGGACATTGAAGGACTAGATCAGACTTCTTGGATTGAATAATGCTTGCCATACTGGGAAGGTGTGTTAAGTCACTAATATGAGAGGGTATCAGTTTTGAAGTGTTGTGCTTTTTTGTTAATGACTTATTACTTGCTGTTTATTTTATATTTATTTTAAACTATGGAAATGATGTTAGACAAAAAAAAAAAATTTGAGCGATTTTCTTATTTGAGTTCAAAATGGGTCATAAAGCAGCAGGGACAACTCGCAACATCAACCACACATCTAGCCCAGGAACTGCTAACGAACGTGCAGTGCAGTGGTGGTTCAGGAAGTTTTGCAAAGGAGACGAGAGCCTTGAAGATGAGGACTGTAGTGGCCAGCCATTGGAAGTTGACAACGGCCAGTTGGGAGCAATCATCAAATCTGATCCTTTTACAACTACACGAGAAGTTGCTGAAGATCTCAATGTCAACCATTCTACAGTTGTTCGGCATTTGAAGTAAATTGGAAAGGTGAAAAAGCTCGATAAGTGGGCGCCTCATGAGCTGACTGAAAATCAAAAAATCGTCGTTTTGAAGTGTTGTTTTCTCTTCTTGTATGTAACAGCAACAACAGACCATTTCTCGATTGCATTGTGACGTGATGAAAGTGGATTTTATATGACAAGCGGCGATGACCAGCTCAATGGTTGGACCGAGAAGAAGCTCCAAAGCACTTCCTAAAGGCAAACTAGCACCAAAAAGGCCATGGTCATGTTTGGTGGTCTGCTGCCATTCTGATCCACTACAGCTTTCTAAATCCCGGTGAAACCGTTACATTTGAGAAGTATGCTCAGAAAATCAATGAAATGCACCAAAAACTGTAAGGCCTGCAGCTGACATTGGTCAACAGAAAGGGCCGAATTCTTTTCCAGTACAACACCCAACTGCATGTTGCACAACCAGTGCTTCAAAAGTTGGGCAAATTGGTCTACAAAGTTTTGCCTCATCTGCCGTATTCACCTGACCCCTGCCAACTGACTACCACTTCTACAAGCGTCTTGATCATGTTTTGCAGCGAAAACGCTTCCACAACCAGGAGGATGCAGAAAATTCTTTGAATACGGAAGCACAAATTTTTACACTGCAAAAATAAACTTATTTCTCATTGGCAAAAATGTGTTGATTGTAATGGTTCCTATTTTGATTAATAAAGGTGTGTTTGAACCTAGTTATAATGATTTAAAATTCATGGTTTAAAACCACAATTACTTTTGCACCAACCTAATAATGCTCTGTAATTATATACTGTATAGTATACGTTACATATAATATATAGTACATATTCTGTAGTGTACTGTAATTTAATTATTTATTAGAAGACAAGGCTTCTAATTTTTTTTAATTAGAAAAAATGCATTGTTCATACACCTCTTGGGTTTATAGGTTTTGATTGTTAGCTAAGATAGCAAAGATGAAAGGGGTAAAAGGGAATGAAGCCTATAGCTTGGGATTCATTAATGCAGTATCTGATTAGCCAATATAAATTAGCCAGAATTGCTAATATATTCTTTAGCTGAGCTGGTGCTCTCTTTAATGTGTCCTTCAGAGAATTGTAGGAAAAAGAGCAGGAGGTATTTCAGCATAATTCTACTTCCTGACTCCCAATTTCAACCATGGATAGTTTCTTTTTTGCCTGAAACTTTTTAAAATTTTATTTTTTAATTGACAGATAATAATTGTACATATTCAGAGAGTACATGGTGATGTTTTGATACATACAATGTGTAGTGATCAGTGAGGGTAAGTAGCACATCCCTCATGTCAAACATTTATCATTTCTTTGTATTGGGAGCATTTAATACCCTCCATCTATCTTTTGAGACTGTATATCATTACTAAGTATAGTGCTATATGACACTAGAACTTACTCCTCCTAGATAGCTGTAATTTTGTATCCTTTAACAGATCACTCCCTGTCCCTCCCTTCTCCCGACCCTTCCTAATCTCTAGTACACTCTGTTCTACTTTTTACTTCTATGAGATCAACTTTTTTTTTAACTTTCACATATGAGTGAGAACATATATTATTTAACTTTCTGTTCCCGGCTTATTTCACTTTTTACCAAGGGGAAAACCTAGGGAACTATGGTAATTGATCACTATGGAAAATGAAAACATGGCAGTGGTGGACTCCAAAACCAGTAAATATTTTTGGGCAGGATACCAGTGGGCTCAGTGTGAGTGGGAAAGGAAAGTGTAAATGAACAAAACCAAGAAATTCTAGTGAAGGTAGAGTGAGCCCTAGGTAAGCAAAACAAATTCTATGAGTTTTTTTTCTCTGAGACTCTTAGATTTCATGGCCAGAGTAGTGTTAAAAGATAAAGAAGATGATGTTATTGGTTGCATTTTAGCTAATCTAACTGCCATTGAAGTATTGAGGATGTAGAAAGGAAATATATTTTCTCTAAATCTAAGAAAAATTAATTTTAATTCAGTAGAGACTATTTAAAACAAACGTTTGGCTACTTCATAGTGACCTGGGACCAATAAAATCTGTTTTTGCCAGTTTATCATAGCTCAACTGAATCAAGCTGCCAGAATAGTTTTTTAATAGATTCTATTGGTCAGTTTCAACTCTTAATGTAAGTTAAATATAAACATAAATTTGTGTAACCTCAATCTTACAGTATACATATGGCTCTCATAGATTTTAAAAAAGCATCTTATGGTCACTGAATATATTTTTAAGATAATTTGAACTTGTTGACTACACTTTTCCAAGAAGGGTTTCCATGGATTTTTGAAAATAAACTTAAATGTGCCCTCAAAAATGGGCCATTATTAAGATATTCTTCCTGATCCTCTCTTGACTCCAACACAAAAATTGAAACTTAGTTTGACCTCTTGTACTGTGGTGTTTGCCATGTACTCCAAAACTAAATTACATTATCATCACAAATAAAACATTCAATAAAACAGCTGCCATGGAAAACTGATTTTGAATGGGGCATTCCAGAGTTTAATGTTATCTTTAGCATCGAAATGAGCTCTCATAGGCTGTTTGGTACTCAAATTGGCAGTTTTATATAATATTTGTTTTGTTTACAATTTTTGTGTCAATTAAATTAGTCTTATTTAATGTAATACTAAATAATACCACTTTGTTGCCTAGATGGAGTTTTGACTAGAATATTTTTCTCCTGAGAAAGACCAGACAGGGATCTTTTTTATTCAGTTGTTACTACATAAAAGACATTTTTAGCCAACACAATGGCCCTCTATTGATTTAACATGTGCGTTGAGTTGGCTTTAATTTCCCCCACCCCAATCTCTTCTGCAGTTGCAGAAAGCATATTGCAGTACGTAACAAGGAACCTTGTTCATGCTCTGCCACTCAGGGTGCTTTTAGGGGTGGGCTGGTCAGTGGTTTGGACAGCTGTTCTCACTGCTGCTGTACTGACGGGAAGTCAAAAAAGCAAGGTGGAACAATTCACTGAGGGAGGGTTATATGTTTTTGTTTTTTTGCTATTCAGTGATGGGATAACATAATGAAAAAGTGTTTTTTTTTAAGGGATATGGTGACTGCACTGATAGGAGATTTCTTTTAAATTTCTTGTACCTTCCTAGATGTAACTGGGACTTTCTCATTGAACATTTTAGATAATACTGAAAGAGGTGGATTTGAGAAATAGCTCCCATTTCTCAGCTGACATCAATTGCAATAAAACACTTTCTTCCCTGCCAATACTTGTTGTCTCAGTAATTGCCTTTCTTTGCAGTGAGTAACCACTGGACCTAGGCTGGACCACTTTTGGGTTTGGTAACAGTATTTGGCATAGACCATCATTTAACTTGTAGGTATCAGATTTAGATGATAACAGTAGCTATTATAAGAAGCAAACACTTACTTTATTATGTCAAGCAGTATAAACTAAGTACATTATCTGAATATAGGTAGGGAACATTATTACTGCATTTTGTAAATGCGGCAACTGAGGCTCAACTCAAAGAAGTTGAAGTAACTTCCTCAAGGTCACACAGAGTATGTAACAGGACTGAGATGCAAACCCTAGTGGTTAGGCTTTAACCTAAGATGCTATGATGATCATTACTCTTTGGTAGTTTGTTTCTCTGTCATGAACATAGATTTTAAAAATAACCTGAATTTTTCTATCTGTAATTTTTAAGAATTTAAAGCTATAAACTTATGTGGGCTGGCTTAATTTTTTAAACAGAAATCACAATATGTCCAAGGATGTCTGAAAGCTATACACTTTTCAAGAGATTATTTTACATGTGACAATTTAAGAAGCTATAGCTAAGAGATAATGAAGAGGCAAAGTGTGGTATCTGATCTCCAGTCCAGTGCTACAGTGAACAGGACATTTCCTCCCCACCCTCACGCTTTCTTAGTAGAATGGTAACTGTTTACGAGTACTTGCTAAGTGCCACGCATTGTGCTAAGCACTTTGTTACTAGCATATCATTTAATCAGTATCACTTGCATTTTATAGAGGAGACAGCAGAAGTTTAGAGGATTATGGAGTTTGCCAGCTCTTCCACAGCTGCCAAGTGGCACAGTAAGGATTTGAACTCCAGTTTCAGTCCAGAGCTGGTGCTTTTAGTTGTACCAAACTTTCCCACAATGTAGATCTGGCTCAAGGAAGACTGAATGCATTGCAGTACAGTTGGCCCTTGGGGGCCTTGCTGGTTTGTGAGTTCTGGGATGTCACACCCTTGGAAGGATGGTATTTTCCACAATGGTGCTGACTGGCATCACTGGCAGGCAGAACTCCGTCCTTGTGTGGCTTTGCAGTAACAGATGCCAGTGTGTTAGGGAAAGGAGGAGAGCATATATGAAACTCTCTTCATAAAATCTGGGGAGGACTTGGACTGAAGTCTCAAACCAAATGACAGCAAATAATAGTCAAATTTCAATATTAATGTTACTGTGCCCCATTTATATCTACATGCTTGTGTAGCCTAAGGACATTTGAGTCATTAGAGATCTTTTTATAAAATAAATTAGCAGTGTTTTCTTGGGCTCAGATTGAATGAATGTGTAAGCAAAACAAGAATCTCCAAGGTAGGTAAAACTTGTGTCATTAGAGAAATAAATAATATAAGGATATAGACTGTGGCTCACTGAGACCCTCCATCTCTCTTTTTGGCATGATAATTTTTTCCTTTGTAGATGAGAAAATTCCAAATACTCCTGACCAATTGGGAGAGCATTTCCATTTGTCTTTGAATGACTCCCTTTTTCCCTCCAAAATTTCCTAGCTAGTTGTACATGGCTGCTCCTGTATGTCCATCCTACTCATTCTGTGGGGCTGATCTTCTCTTGACCTTGGCCAACGTCTCAATCTTCTCTTTTAAGATTTGTGTCTGTCATGATATATATGAAAGCATTTAGTGTACTGCCTGATCCCTGCTTTCCAGTCTTTCTATGTAAGAGTGAAATAAGGATCTGGCAGCCCTGTTCAATAAAGAATCATAAGCACCAAACTGAGGTCTCTGAGAAAATAGGAGATGGCTGAGAAACCAGGCAAAACTGGCTAGAACCCAGATGGCCATGAAAATGACCGTAGGTTACCCTCAATGCTGATTGTACCCTGCTTATAATATATTAGCATACTAAAAGAAACTCTCACCAGCACCCTGACAGTTTACAAATGCCATAGCAACTCCCAGAAGTTACCCTACATCATTCAGGAGGAGGAAGAACTCTTGGTTCTGGGAACTCCCCACCCCTTTCCCAGAAATCTTATAAATAATCCTCCCTCCTCTTAACATAAAATTAAATAAGAGGTATAAAATAAGACCCTGGAAACTCACAAAGTGCTACTACTCTCTGTTGCTCTGAGAAGTAGCTACTGAACTGTCTATGAGGCAGCCTCCTTTTTTTCTTCTTTTCTTACTTTAATAAGCTTGTTTTTACTTTACTCTGTTGGCTGGCTCTTGAATTCTTTCCTGCGTGAAGCCAAGAACCCACCCACCTGGCCTTCAAATGGACCCCAGTTTTGGAGTTTACTTTCTTGTATCAAGACTGGTTGAGGGCAGTGATCTTTTTGAAGGCAGAGACTAGAGGATTTATCTTGGAGCTATGTGTGCCTAGAAAGTACATTGCTTTTATCTACATTTTTGTGTGTTTGAAATGGCTTTGGGAAGGCTGTTGGAGAGTGTGGAGGGACTTGTAGCCTCAACAGTCCTCCACCAAAATAGTGAGAGTATTCTCACCAAGAAGAAAGTATTTTAGAGATTGTTGAGGTTTCTCTGAGTCATGTATTGTGACATGAGAGATCTAAAGTTTAATATTTGACAGGTAGCATGAAAGGAATGATAGAAAATATATTGCTTAATTTTTAGTTAATGGAATTTGAAGGATTTTCTTTCCCCACTGCCTTTTTTGTCATTAATGAACTAGTATAGCAAGAGCTTGAGTGACATTATTTAATCTCTCATCTGTTAATGAGAGATGGCACAAGGCAAAATTCCTTGTGGTTATAGCAGGTTTCAGATTTAAGTACTCCTTTTTTTCAATTGACATGTGAAATAATGGCTGCAATGAGTTGTGGGAATTGTGTTTGTCATCCCAACAGCCATCTTGTCCTTCCTCTATCGTGTAGCCACAATGTGAGTTGACTGCTGTGATCCTCTCTCCAACTCTAGGAGTGAGCCCTGATTGTTTTAAGGCAGTCAGAGAACTTCGATATCTCTTTGCCGTAGTGAACCTTTCTTGGATAGCTAAGTAATCCAGGCAGAAACCAATCTACACATGGCTCCCAGGGATTGGATGTCGTGAAGAAGGAACCAATTGGAATTGAATTTGGATTTTGTTTCAGTGATTGTAAGAATCGTCTTGCCTCTCTTGCTCTTAATACGAATGAGATAAAATATACCTAGGAGTGCTATATTCTTCCATGTAAAAAAAGGTCCTGAGAATGAAGCTGGCACATGGCAAAGCTTGGAGCCTAAAGAGTTACAATGAAATAGAGGGCAAACTCTGATGAAATCATGCTGAAAATTTACCCTCCTAGGCCTTTGATTATGTAAATTAGTAAGTGTCCTGGATTGATTTGGCCTGATATTTTGTTTTTATTACTTGCAACCAAAGGCATCATAACTTATATGAGAGCATATAGCCAATGCCAAATAAGAATAGTACTTCATAAGAATAATATATGAGTTCTGTTTGGAAAGTATCCAGCCATTGCTAATATTAATATAACGAGAATGGTTTGAGTGACATCAGTGTAACCTGGCAGCCAAGTCGAGTGGACTGTAATGCACACATGTGAACAATGATGACTTCCACTGTACTCGTCAGTGGGGTGCTAGACGCCATTGAGTGAGCTTGTGTACTGTGTGGCTGTCGCATTCAAAATGCCGGAGTGAGTAGGGCAACGGATCTGCATCAAATTTTGCGTTAAACTTGAACGTTCTTCCACAGAAACTGTTTGAATGAGTCATCAAGCTTCCGGGGATGATGCAATGAGTGCCACGCAAATAAAGGTGTGACACGAATGCTTCAAAGGTGATCGAGACTCTGTTGAAAGCGATCCACATTCTGGAAGGCCTACAACAAGCAGAACGCCTGAGACTGTTGAACGTGCACGGGTCAGGTTAAGAGACACTGGGAGAACTGAGTGAGGTCCCAAGGTGCCTACTTTTGAAGGGGACTGAGGTGTCATTGTCCTATGAAAATGTTTCTTGTATCTTCTTCAATAAATGTCTCCATTTTGCATAGTGTATGGCTGGATACTTTCCGGACAGACCTTGTGGTATCTTTCTTTGAGTGGGAAACTTTGGGATTTGTTTTCAAGCATTTACTTATGCTTTTCCGTTAATATTTAAAATGATTGTTGCGGCAGCAGTATATACATTTATGATTATGTTTGCTTCACATGGAAATTGTGATACAGAGAAATTAATTACTCTGTTGTAATCCACTACATAATTATGCAAAGTTAAGAAATTAGAGGAAAGGGTATGCAGGAAGATAGAGGGAAAGAGTTGAATAATTCAAAAAGCATACATGGCGTGGAGAAAACTCATTTTATTTTTGTTCTCTTGTTACCAAATTAAAAGAAAACATACAGGTAAGATCTTATAGTCAGAAAATGTTTATGTATTTATTTTGTCTCGTTTTAGTACCTCAAACTCTATAGTAGTTAACCCCTTTCAAGTCTTAACATACTGAAGTGAGAAGAACAAACACACACAGCTGGGACACAAAGGAAGATTTTCAGTAAGATAATAAGGTGATGAGCTTATTAATATCTTCTCTAAAATATTTCAGTTTTTTGGTTTGTCACATTTACATATTAATGGAGAATGAATAGTACTTTTTAATAATCAGTTATTCAAGTTATTCAAAGGAATCTTGCCACACAGTGGCATTCATCCCCAGCTTGGGACTGAGCTAGGGACATTTCTTCCAAATATACAGGATAACCATGGATGAGGGGCTGTGTCTGCCACTAAGTTAGCTTCTAGTTTTTATTTTTAGCACATGACTAGAGTCACAAAGCTATGCTTTAAGCCTGGGTGAGTCATGATTCATTTCTGACTGCCATTCTGTGACGCAAACTTTCCATCCTGCTAATGGAGAAAATCAGAGTACTCAAAAGTTTCAGGAATTTTAAGAATGGACTCTCGATTTAAGCTAAGCACTTATGCAGATTAATAAAAGAGAAAGTACTCTCCAGAGCAGACATGTGGTATTTTCAGTCTTTTTCCTTAGTTGCAAAATATTGAGCCTCAATTTGTGGTCAATATTCATATTTATGTCCTTACTATCTGTGTCTGCCACTTTAAATTATTGCCTTATTTATGTTAAGTGGCATTATGTTTTATGGTAAGTTCAGATTATTCATAAGAAAAATTGTAGTATTTAATACACTTTATCTCACTTCAGTGCTTCTAATATAAAAGAATGTCAGGTGATATGGGAAGTTCACACTTTCTTCTTGGCCCTTGTAAAGACTTTTGTATTTGTGTAAATTGACTTATTGGCTGCAAATCAAAGTCAGACAATAAGCCACGCATACTATGTCCTACTAACTAAAGAGTTGCGTATATCATTTTCATTTGAGCAGGTAAGAGGCCATTTGTGTGTGTGTGTGTGTGTGTGTGTGTGTGTGTATGTTTCATGGCATAAAAGGGGAGTAGAGATTCCAGGGGATATTGGTAAATCTGGTAAGAACTCAGGTACTCTTTGTGACTCATGTTTGGCAGGTAAAAATGATACAATTTTTCCTTCTTATATTTTCAGCCTTTTCTCCATTTGCAGGACATTTGCAGTGTCCTGCTGCTTATACGCGCATGGTTCCTTCATGGCAATGACATAATCAAGACTTCTCTTGAAGAAAGTCACCCTTTTATACCCACCCCCCAACCCTGCCCATTGCACGAGAGGAGATTGAAAATTTTGAATACTGCACATAAAATCAGAGGGGTATGAATTTCTCATTCATCTGCTTAAAAAACATAAAACAAAGAAAGTTATTTAAAAATTGAATATCTTTATCAATAAACCAAAGTAGCCTAAAATTTTCATTTTCTACATACATTTTCAGTTATTCAAATGCATAAATATGAAATATAATTTTGACCAAAGAATGTAAATTTCCTTGTTCTATAGAGTTTATCTTTTTTCTGCTTTTATAATATTTTATCTAATTGATATACCATAATTTATGTGAACACTCTTATGGAGTCAGACATGTAAGTTTCTATGGGATTTTGCACTAATGGGTACTGCTAGGATTAGCAGCTTCATACATAAAGATCTTTTGCTTCTTTAAAGTAAATTTCCAGGAGAACAGTTACTGGAGCATAGTGAAGATAAGTGTAGTTTCTTCTGATCCATTTCTAAAAGAATTGCTTCAGTTTACTGTGCTTTAAGCAGTGTGCCAACGTTCTGGCATCACCACATGATGGTTAATATTTGAGTATTGCCATTCACACTGTCATTCACCAAATATGTATGCTGACCAGTCTTCTAGGAGTTTGGGATACATCAGTGAACAAAAACAGAGAACAGCATTTACCTTTATGGAGGGAAAGAAGGTGTCTATTTAGTATGGGCCAAAATAGGCCATAAAATTGGGTATAATTTACATTCTTTCAATTGCTTGTGAAAATGGACATTTTTCTTCTATGTGTTTATTTACCATTGACATTCCTTTCTGTGTGAATTTTCTGAAAGCATGTTCTGGAATCAGTCTTCAAAGCAGAGATTCCATGGCCATTACAGCTTCAGTGACCTAAGTAAATCAACTCCAACATTTTAGGCAGGCTGAGAATGTTGATAGTCGTCTCTGTTTCTTATGCACTGCGCTAGCATTTGGTGACACAGATTTCTGATATTGTCTCACATCTGATCATTACTTCCTGCAGGAGAGGTCTAAAGGCAATGAAACAGGGATATTAGCAGCCACAGCACTCAGTCACCCAGGAGAAATCTGCAAGGTGAAGCTTTCATACCCTGTTGGATCACCTCGTAGGACTCATTCCACACCTGGAGTGGATTAAATAGATGGTGTAGACTTCAATTGCTTAGAAATATCTACTTCTGCCACATTTCCTGCTACCTGTTTTACTTGTGTGGAGTTACTTAGTTGTCACATTAGCTGTGTTTGAGTCACTCCCCCAGTGAGTTGTATATAGTCTGAGTGTGCCTTAAAGGGAAAAGGGCTGAACAGTTTGTAATCAGAATCTGTATTGACTGAAGAGTGGCAACAGTTCTTTGTCAGATGAATTAGCTTCAGGTGATTTGACTGGGAGCGCTTAAGAAGAAGGAACAAGTACCTAGGGTGTAGAGCATAAACATGAGTGATAATTATTATTATATCATTATATACCATCCTTATATAACGTCATTTTGATGACAGGAAAAATGGATATCAGTCCACGTATCTATAGTCATATTAGGGTGGGTGATTTTGCACATTTTTTTCAGTCCTAAGTGCCCTTAGACTCATATATGTTTTATGGAGTAGAAAGTCCATGAAAAAACCCCTCTCAGAAAAGCAGTGACCATCCACATAATAAATCTCTTGCAGGATTGGGTGCAGTGGTTCAAGCCTGTAATCCTAGCACTCTGGGAGGCCAAGGCAGGCGTTTGAGCTCAGGAATTTGAGACCAGCCTGAGCAAGAACGAGACCCCGTCTCTACCAGAAATAGAAAGAAATTAATTGGCCAACTAAACATATACAGAAAAAATTAGCCGGGCATGGTGGCGCATGCCTGTAGTCCCAGCTACTTGGGAGGTTGAGGCAGGAGGATCACTTGAGCCCAGGAGTTTGAGGTTGCTGTGAGCTAGGCTGACGCCAGGGCAACAGAGCGAAACTGTCTCAAAAAAAAAATCTCCTGCAAAGTCAAGACAGCAGACCAAAATAAAATCTGAATCTATTTCTTCAATAGATTTTGAGAGTTGTGTCTGCACTGGATAGCTGAATATTATTCATAATTTGTCTTTAATTTGTAAACATGTTTTTTAAATGAAAATTTGGTTATATCTCTGTCCAGCGCTTTTCAGCCTGTATGTATGTCCAGCTACTGATGATTCTCAGTTGTCTCTTACTTCCCGGGCCTTTGTACATGTTGCTTCTTCTGCCTGTTAAAGATGCGTTTTTCTTCCTTTGCTGGATAGCTCCTGATCATTCTCAAGCATGATCTCCTTTGCAAAGGTTTTGCTCTCTCTTATCTCTTCCCTCTTTCCCCCTCAGCTAACTGTTGTCATGGCATTGTGTATAGTGTTTATTATACCACAGTACATTTTAATATTTTATTCCCATGTCTCTCTCCTTCAATATGCTGAGCAATGTGAGAGAAGGAAATATTTATTTTATGATTGTGTTTCCAGGAAGCAACAGTGCTGGGCATGTACTAGGTTCTGATAAAAATTATTTGAAGGAATAAATGAAAGTAAAAAACTAAAGTAAGGGTTTTCTGACAATAGAGCCATTTTCACAACCGAGGGAGCAGAGGCACGCTAACTAAAAGACCACAGTATCAAATGATTGACGGCTCCTGTCTGCATTGTCTCTTCTAATTTTTTTTATACCTTTATAACATATCTTCTTTGATCAACTAACTGATGCTGTCACACTCATTCATTAGCTGTTTTGTGAATCTCTGCAATATGGCACTCTACTTAAAATGAATAGGGATTCACCAAACTTACATATTGTTTGATGTTCTAATAACAGAAAACCAAAGGAAGGAGATACATAAGAAATGGCAAGTGTACCTTTTATCTTTTAATAGATACACGAATACCTGTTGTTACCTCAAGTAAGTTATGAGTGAGGTGTTGGATGTTGGACTGTAGTTGATTTATAATGCAGTGCTGATGGAATGTTGAGATTGTTAGGGTAGGAATTTTCTTTCATTTCTTTCCTTTTTTCTTTTAGAGACAGGGTTTCACTCTGTCATCCAGCCTGGAGTGCAGTGATGCTATCATAGTTCACTGCAGCTTTGAACTCTTGGGCTCAAGTGATCCTCTAGCCTCAGACTACCGAGTAGCTGGGCTACAGGCATGTGCCACTACTCCTGGCTAATTTTTTTTTTTTAAATTTTCTATAGAGACGGGGTCTCCCTCTGTTGTCCAGGCTGGTCTCTCACTCAAGGGATCCTCCCATCTTTGCCTCCCAAAGTGCTGAGATTATGGGTGTGAGCCACTGTACCTGGCCTCTCATTCATTTTTTACATTGCTGAGGTAGTATTTGTCAGATTTAAGGCTGTGGGTAATTTTTTGTTTCCTTAGCTGGCATGACAAAAGAAAAACTTTGTAGAAATTACCAAAAGTAAGAAATGTTATCATTTACACTCATATAAATTAATAATAAAGAGAAAATAAACTTGAAAATCAGAACTAAAAATACTCCTAACTATTACACTTGGTATGAAACATTCACAGAGGCGGAGGAAAAATTATATTTGTAAGTAATAACCTAGAAAATATAACTAAAATTATTTGACACAATCAGAAAATTCACTAATGTCATGGGTTACTAAATATATCAAAATCATGAACTTTTTTAAAGTAAATTTTATTGTGTATGTTTGGGGTTTACAACATGATGTAGATAGTAAATGGTTACTACAGTGAAGCAGATTAAATCTATTGTATCATCTCACATAGTTTGTTTTTGTGACAAAATCAGCTAAAATATACTTATTTATAAGAATCCCTAATACTATACAATTTTATTAAGTTTAGCCCTCATCATGGACATTAGATCTCTGAACTTGTTCATCCTACACATACATGCACTGTTTTGTATCCTTCGACCTACATCTCCCCATTTCTTCTCCCTCCCTTTCCTGCCTGTAGTAACCACTGTTTCATTTCCTATCTGTGTATTTGAGTTTTCTCTCTCTGTTTTAAAAATATATTCCACATATAAGTTTGATCATGAATATATTTCTTTCTGTATTTGGCTTATTTTACTTAGCATAATGTCCTCCAGGTCCATCCATGTTGAGACAAATAGCAGATCTCCTCCTTTTTAAAGGCTAAATAATATTCCTGTGTGTGTGTGTGTGTGTGTGTGTGTGTGTGTGTGTGTATCTCACATTTTCTTTATCCATTCATTCATTGATAGACATTTAGGTTGTTTCCATATCTGGACTAATGTGACTAATGAGGCAGTGAATACGGGAGTGTAGATACCTTGACAAAGTTTTGATTTCATCTCCTTTGGGTATATACCCAGAAGAAGTATTGCCAGATTATATGATAGTTCTATTTTTAATTTCTTTAGGAACCTCCATACTATTTTCCGCAATGGCTGTACCAGTCTACATTTCCACCAACAAGACACTAAGATTTCCTTTTCTCCACATCCTTGCCAACATTTATTGCTTGACTGTTTTTTTAATAGTCATCCCTGCAGGTGTGAAGTGACATCTCATGGTGGTTTTAATTTGCATATGTCTTGTATTAGTGATGTTGAGCACCTTTTCATACACCTGTCGGACATTTTTATGTTTTCTTTGGAGAAATGTCTGTTCATGTCCTTTGCCATGTTTTAATTGGGTTGTTTTTCTGCTGTTGAGTTCTAAGAGTTCTTTATAAATTTTGGAGATTAGCCCCTTCTCAGATATGTGGTTTGCAAATATTTTTCCTAGTCTGTAGAGTGTCTTCTCAGCTTTCTCTCTTAAATTATTTCATATGAGAAAACAAAAGTAATCAATTTATAGAAGATGATCACTGAAAATGTATCTTGAGAAAATACATGAACACTGTTACCTACTAAAACAAGTTACAAGTTAAGACAGTGGCTTTTTCATCATGTTATGCCGAGTTGTCATAAAATGATGGTATGATAGAACTGTTCAGACTAGGATACTGGCTTCATTCCTTCCTTTTGTGAATTACTCAGGCAACGTATCTAAGATTAAATGCCACGGGCCCTTTTCTTGGGACTTTCTTAGCTTTCTCTGCCAATTATTTTTTTTGTACTATGTAACATTTTTCATCAGGAACAAGTTTAAAGCATTTGGTATCAAACAAGTGCCAACAAAACAAAAGTGGTTAAGGGAATTCTAGACTTTGTCCCAGCTCCTCCCATTCTCTCCCTGTGAGCGAGAGATACTTAAGTAATAACAACGAATTTTGTAAGTAACTTTTGAGATCCATCTGATCACTTTTAATAGTTATAAATTCAAAGCATGAGATAAGACTTGATTTTAGGGAAAACACTTTATGTTGTAGCAAGTTTGGTGGTCTCTGCTGACGTTCCTTTAACTATTCCAGCCAGCTTTATCATAATCATTGGATAGAATACATGCTAGCACAGGAGCTTGCTGCGTATAAAACATACTTGAAACTAGGCCAAGTACATTGTTCAAGTATTTTTACTCTATGGAAAATTTCTTTTCCTTAGGATTGTTTTTATTTTTGGTGTTTTATAGTCATTACACAAATTGTTTTATATACAAATTATATATTACAGTACTTATTGTCAGTTCACACCTATTTCTTCAGGAGAAAAAACTCCCCAAACATAAAAGCATGCAGTTTTATGATGCAGTTTCAAATGCATACACACATGAAACCACAACCCTGTCAAGAATGGAATGTGATCATCACTGTGGAAAATTCCCCCATACTCTCTTCTCAGACAGTTACCACCCTTCTAGCCAGAGGTAATGAATTTTGTGATTTTTTTTTGGAACCACATATTTGCCTGTTATAGAACTGTATCTCAAAGGACTCATATAGTATGTACATTTTTGTGTCTGGCTCTTATTTAGCATAACGTCTGGGTGATTCTTCAATGCTGTTGAATGTAAGAGAGGTTCATTTGTTTTTATTGCTGAGAAGTTTTCCATTAGTGAATATGCCAGATTTGTTTATGCATTGTCATATTGATGGACATTTGGATTGTTTATAGTTTTTGGCCATTATGAAGAAAGCTCCTGTGAACATTCCTGTACAGAGTGTTGTGGATATATATTCTTACTTCTCTTGGGTGAATAAGTAGGGTGTAATTGCTGGGTCATATTTTAAGTGTTTTTAATCTTACAAGAAACTGCTAAACCTTTTCTCAAGTTGGTTGTACCATTTCACATTCCTACCAGCACTGTGTGAGCATTTCGGTTGCTCCCCAACGTAAGATATTGTCAAATGTTTAGTATTAGCAATTTTCGTTGATGTGTTGTAGTATTTCATTGTGGTTTTAGTTTTCACTTCCCTGTTAACTAATGAGGCTGAGTACTTTTTAAAGTGACTTTTAGCCATTCATATATCCTATGTTAGCCTACTTTAAAAAAATGGAATTTGTAGGAGTTCTTTACATAGTCTACGTACAAGTTTATTTTTTCATGTTGGTTTTTTGAATATTTTTACACATTCTGTACCTTGCTTGTTCATTTTGTTAATAAAGCCTTTTGATGAGCAGAAGTTTTTAATTTTGATAAAATCTATTAATGTTTTTTTAAATGGTTATTGCATTCTGTGTCATGCTTGAGAAATCTCTGTCCACTGCTAGGTCAGGAAGATACTATCCTATAATTTCTTCCAAAAGAGTTATAGTTTTAGGCTTTATAGGTCTGTGATCCGTCCCGAATTAATTTTTGTACATGGTATGAGATAGGAGTTGAAATTCTTTTTTTCCCCTAGAATATACCCCATTGTTGCAATAGGATTTGTTGATAAGAATTTCTTTAGATTTCAGCATAGCTGAAGATAACAGAAGCTGTTTAGGTCCCTATCTCCCAGTGTTTCCTCCCAAAATATTACGTAACAACAAGAAGGTAAAAAAAATATAAACAAAACAAGCTTACCACAAAACAATGACCTTAGCATAATGCAAAGATAGAAAATGCTCATATCTCAAAATAACTTGTAATGTTAAAAGTGAAATCATAAATTTCCTGTGAGCAGTCTCTCACTCTTTGATCCTGCTACAAGTCTTTGGTGGCAAGAAAAAGCAGGCCATGAAAAACTGTGGGAAGAGAGAAGGGAGAAAGTAACGGCTCTAAGATTGACCTTACATTCTGCAAAAGATCCAGGGGAATAACAAGAGAATGTCCTGGTAGATCAGAGCATAGTCTTCAGGGAAGGGACTTAACAGCCTATATGATGAGAAGTGGCAGCCTTTGAAACCCGTATCGAATGTAGAAGAAAAAATCAAAACAGAAAGAAAGAAGTAGCACTTGGTAATTAGGTGGTCTAAGAGAAAAGTAGGAAAGGGAGAGATTTTTGGATTACTGCAAGACAAGACAAACAAAATAAGGGGGAACAAATAATCCCGTCTCCTCCACCACAGAAATAACCTATTAAAGAATCAAGATTTTGTTAGAGTGAATGTAAGTAATGCCACTGAAATAGGAATCTTGTAGAGTGCTCCACTACCACAAACATGACAGAAAAAAGGAAATAAATCCATATAGAGTTATGAAAAATTAGAAAATGAACTCTAATAATGCCTCAACTAGTGAAAATCTTCCCTCCCCCCAAAAAGCCCATTAACCAAAATTACATGATAATTCTCAGAATGACAATTTGTTATATAGTTTGTGGATTTAAAGGGCTTTACTATTTCACACATTTTAATACTTCCTTAGTGTTTAATCTTTTAAGTATTCTTTGCATATCTTATCCCCTAATTTTCCATTGGCTATTATTTGAGACTAATTACTTTGAGATTAATACAATGTATGTTACATTATATTTTCTAGGAAGATAATTAGGTTTGATAGTGTTGGACTTTAAGGACTAAATGCCAAATCAAATATTTTCTAACAGTGATGTCAATTTTTTTGCACTGAAAATCTGGTCAAAAGATTAACTGGGTGGCTAGAAAAGACTATGATATTGGAAGCAGAATTCAAGGACTATAAGAGGAAGTACCACATAGATAGGGATAACAAGTTTCTCATCCTATTTCTCATAGCTCTGTTATTAAATACACACTGTAACTGAAAGAACTCAGAATCAGATAGGATATGAAGAACAGGAATATAATAGAAATAGTATCTTAGTTACTTTGATTATATAATAAGAATCAATGATCAATATTGATATGGTTAGAAATTAGGTAGGTCCTCTAATTTGATTACTTAAAATGTTCTCCTATTTAAATCTGTCCTTGAAAAATTTTCTCTCTTGTCCATTCCTCTGTTCCACTTTTCTTGCCCTATAATATTGCATATAAACATATTTTAAACAATGTAACTAGAAGCTACTGAAATCTAAATTATGAAACTCAATTCCATAATATTAATGAACTTCTCATTAGTGTGGTTTTCCATACATGGGAACAGCTCTGGTCTGAATGAATCTGATGACCTGGGGGCAGCAGACCCTTAAGATTCTGGGTATAGACAGGGAAAAACTTGACAGAATCTGGAGAATCATATTCCTTTCCCTTCTTTTGAGTTTCCATGGGAATGTGTACTCGTCGATTTCTAGTATATCCATTTAAGATTGATTTCTCACACTTTTAACAGATCAGTGAAAGTAATTAGGGATGAGAGAGAAACGGAAAGGAAAGTGTTGATAAGGGCAATTAGGGTTAAATCAAGTCTTGAGGTATCACGATGTGTGGAGTTTAATAGTTTATAAGCTGTTTATAACACAGCCTATAATAACACTGCTTATAAGAATTCTATTAATTTTGACATTTTTAGCCTTACTTATTTCTTAAGACTTTCAGTAATGTGTAATTTATTTCCCCTATGTGTTATATAAGATTCCTTTAGATATATATTTTATTTCTTATTTTTCCTTACTTATTTTTGAATTTTATTCAGTGGAACTGAAACTGAGAGGTTAATCTGATCAGGTCTGCCAAATTTAGCCTGCTCTGCTTGCTTTTTGTTATTTTTTTTCCCCCTTGAAGTTGAAGGCTGCAGTAGCTGAAGGCCATGGCACTGAAAACTGAAACTTAACCTTCACTGGCTACTTTGTAGATGACATTCATAAGTCACCATGGTAACGGTCAGTTGTTTTTTAGGAACCCGGGCCAACTCCTGTTCAGTTCAAACCGGTTGAGACCACTAGCCCTTCAACTGGGCCTGTGCAAGTGTCTAAGAGGTGACCTTTGACATCAGAAGGCCAAAAACTCCACCCTGGGATCATGCTAACACTGCCATTTTCTGTAGAAATGTCCTATGAAATGTCATGAACCCCAGCTACACTTGTGCGGAGCAAACCTGATACTTCATTTTTCCCCACTGCCAATCGCCTTTCCACATGCCCTAGACCCCCACCTTCCCTAACCCATAAATATCCATAAGCCTTATCTTCAGAGAGGCAGATTTGAGAGCTGTTCTTCTGCTTCCTTGCTCAGCAGCCTTGCAAATAAATCTCTCTCTTGCAAAAACCCGTTGTCACAGTGATTGATTTACTGTGCATGGGCAGAACAGACCTGGACCTGGCCAGTATCATGTTTGACTTTATAAGTTTTCGCACTTGACATAAATACAGTGTTATAAGCCACAAAGGTATAAATTTTTGTCATATAAAGTTACTAGGCGCCTAACTAGGGCCAATTTTGGACCTTCAAAATCTGATCTATACCAATCTTGTCATATCTCTACCAATTCACAGAGGAATTTGTAGCTGTCTGAGGAGACAAATATAAACACAAATAGAAAATGAAGAGAGATTACTTTTAACTCAGATTGATCAAGGAAAAGAGGCAATATTTAAACTAGACTTTAAAGGATGGCTAATACTTCAAAAAATCTTGCTAGGTGAATACTATCCCAGGAGGAGGAAAAAAATATGAGCAAATTTTGTAGGGTTTCAAATATTTTGGCAGGGTTTCAGATTTCCTGGTATGGTTTGTTTTGAGGGTGAGTATGGAGATAAAGGGAAGTATAAGTTGAGATTAGCCATGGAGAGCCCTGGAAACATGTTCAAAAGTCAGAACATTATTCTGTTGTCTCCAGAGAATCACCAGATATCTAGAGTAAGGAGAGTAAGATTAGATCTGTGCTTTTTAGATTACAGTGGTAGGAGAGGCAAAACTCTACTTCTACCCTTTTAGGGTTTCCAGCTAGGTCTGATAATTAAATTGACATAAGGAAGATTAGCAGGAGAAAAGCATACAGATGTTCACATGTGCATGAGAGCCCCAATAGGAGCTTAAAGGCCCAAAGAAGCAATTAGAGCCAAATGCTTATATACTAAATTGAACAAAGAGGCAATTATGGAAAAGTAACTAAAATGTACGGGGAGACTCAAGGAAGATAAGAATTATTTTAATACTGTCACAGAATTCCCTCAGCCTTGATTCCCTGTCTCTGGTGATGAGAATGTTTCTTTCTTTCCTCGTGGAATAGGGAGGGCACCTTTCACATGAAAGTTTCATCTCCTGCTTTCAGGAAGAAAAGAGGAGGTAGAGTGTGCTTGCTCTTGCTGTTTTTAAGTGCCTTTAGTTTAGAATAATCTTTATGCCAAAGTGGCATATTTTGGGGTAGCATAAAGTAAAACCATTCTCTAATTTTTAATTTTTTTTTTTTTTTTTTTGAGACAGAGTCTCACTCTGTGGCCTGGGGCTAGAGTGCTGTGGCATCTGCCTAGCTCACAGCAACCTCAAACTCCTGGGCTCAAGAGATCCTCCTGCCTCAGCCTCCCGAGTAGCTGGGACTACAGGCATGAGCCACCATGCCCGGCTAATTTTTTACATATATTTTTAGTTGGCCAATTAATTTCTTTCTATTTGTAGTAGAGACAGGGGTCTCGCTCTTGCTCAGGCTGGTCTCAAACTCCTGACCTTGAGCGATCCACCTGCCTCGGCCTCCTAGAGTGCTAGGATTACAGTCCTGAGCCCCTGCGCCTGGCCTCTAATTTTTAATTAAAGAAGAAAAATTCTTCTCTTTCCTTTTTAACCAGGTTGTATCATACACATAAAACTATGCTTTTAAGCCAGGCACTGTGGCTTGTACCTGTAATCCCACCTACTCAGGAGGCTGAGGAGGGAGGATCGCTTGAACCTAGGAGTTCAAGGTTGCAGTGAGCTGTGATCCTGCCATTGAACTCCAGCCTGAGCAAGACCCCATCTCTAATATAACAAACAAACAAAAATCTGTGCATTTAAAAATGATATTATATAATGATGCAGATATTCCAATTTCTTCTAGTTACTTTAAAGGTCAGAGAAATATTTTGATACTTGAATCATATTGTAAAAACAAGTACAACAAAAATCTCTGAGGAAGAATATTGATTAGGAGCTTTTAATGATAATAGTGTATACATCTTGTGATACTTGGCATAAATGTCAATTATAAGACTTTTTATACCAAAACTTATTTAAATTCTTAGAAAAAATGACACAGTAATTAAAAATAAATTCTGTTAATTAACCCGTCAAAATTATATTAATATATAAATACCTTGAGTGTATATGTTTATAGCTTTCATCAGATACTGAAAAAAATTTTAGAACCTCTATCTTAGGAGAAGCTGCAAAAGTTGTACATTTGAAGAAATGTTCAAAACTAATATTCAGCATGTAGGAGAAGATTGAGATGGTTGAGAAAATTTATCTCACAAGAAAGATAAAGATAGATTGAATATTTTGAATATTTAGTTTTGATCTTGATTTTTCTGCTTGGAAAAGAAAAAAAGAAGCACAAAATTATAGGAAAGTGAAAGTCATTTGAAACAAAGAATTCTCTAAACTTATGTGGAAGAGCCCTTCTTTGAAAGGAAGTTCTTTTAAATCAACCACAGCAGAGAAATGTATGGCAGTGAGATATGTTTTAAACAGTGGGAAGGGATAAAATTGGGCAGGCCACTTAGCATTTTTTTTTTTACTTACAATGTTTTCTTTTTCTTTTTTTAAAATTTATTTATTTTTAATGGTAGAGATGGGGTTTTGCTCTTGCTCAGGCTGGTCTCGAGCTCCTGAGCTCAAACGATCTGCCCGCCTCGGCCTCCCAGAGTGCTAGGATTACAGGCGTGAGCCGCCGCGCCCGGCCGAAAGGTTTTTTAATAAGTAAAACAGATACCTGGAATTACACTAAATATAGCTGTAAGTAACCAGTTTTGAGAAGATGCTAGGTCATTCGTGGGCATTTATGCAGCTATAAACCTAGCTATGAGTTATATATCATGTTATTAAACAAAAATTTGATACTAAAACTTTTAATTTTAGGGCTGTTATTTACCTTTCGAGAAAAACTCTATTGTGATTTTCCAAACGGTTATACTCAGATGAGCCTGCCTGTCTACCTTGCCTCTGTTATTCTTCCTTCAGGAAACCTTTATTAAGTGTTAACTGTGCCAGGCATTATGTTAGATGCTGATTGTATAGAGGTAATGGTATAGAGGTATGCTAATGAGATGGGCAATAGATAATAGGGA
The DNA here is from genome assembly GCA_963574885.1 of Lepilemur ruficaudatus. Taxonomy (NCBI): domain Eukaryota; kingdom Metazoa; phylum Chordata; class Mammalia; order Primates; family Lepilemuridae; genus Lepilemur; species Lepilemur ruficaudatus. Next base: position 34,688 of record CAUYRT010079326.1, on the reverse strand, counting down.
GAGATGCTAGTGGCGTAGACATCAAAGTGGATTTCCGCCTTCAGGGAGATAAGTCCAGTGTAGATAGACACAAAAACATGCAATTATGATGCGTGACCCTGCATGCTAGAAGAGAATAATGAGAACAATTGCAGGGATTTGAGCAACCCAGATGAGAGAAATTTAATTGCCAAGTACGGGATCCAGAGTGGATATGTCCTGGCAGACATCTAGGAGAAAGTAACTCCTGAGCTGAGTTTAAAGAATTAGAACATAGTGGCCAGTTGAGAAAGGGAGCACATTTTCACAAATGGAAAGCATACAAATTAAAGGTAATGTGAACAGTATGACAAATTCAAAAATCATGAGAATGACTGCATACAGGATGTGGCTGGTCGAGTGGCAAACTAGAGCTCAGAGAATTTGGAAAGCCAAATAGCACGACCATGTTATTCTGCAGAAAAACAGTTTAGTGTCTTCCCATCATTCTCATGATATCCGCATTCCTTAATGTGGCATCTAGATCTTTCAGACTCTCTTGAAGGGTCACTTACTGCTCACCACTGTGACTCCTCTCATTCCCCACTGCTCCTCCTGGCTCTCATAAATAATGCCTTTCTTTGGTTACGTAATGTTTTATGTCTATCTGTAAGAATTTTTTATAATTTTTGGTATAGCAGTTATATATATATATATCTTTTATGAATTTTGTTCCTATAAGTGGTATGTTTATTGCCACTATCATAAATATTATATTAATAATAGAATCTTTTCATATTATTACATTTTCTAGTAGGTTACTGCTGGTGTATAAAAACATATTGACTTCTTCATATTGATTTTTTTCCCAGAATTCTCGTTAAACTCTCTTAATTTGTTCTAACAGGCTGTCTGTATATTTTGTGAATTTTTTATGTAGATAAATACTTACAAATAACAATCTGTCTCTTCCTTTCTTACCTTGCTACCTGTTATTTCTTTTACTTCTTTCTTTTGTTTATTGGCAATGAACTCTCACACAATGTTGACTTTTATTAGTGGTAGTGGCCATTGTTTGTTGCCTTGTCTTAATGGATCATGCAGCAATTATTAATAGTTTGTAGGACATAGAAAGTTAGTTCCCACCTCAGGAAATTTTCACATACCCTTTTCTCTGCCAGTGCTATTTTGTCCATATGCTTCACATCGCTGTTTCCTTCACATCGTTCATGCCAAAGCTTACATCTCACCTGTGAGTAATTCATGACTGTGTCAATAAAATGATACAGGAACCAAGCACAAACTAACTAACTTGAGCAATTTAAGGGCAGTTTATTGACCACAAACTGAAATGTTCAGAGGCAGATTCTGGCTGTTGTCACAATTATATTTGCTATTGAGGGCTCCATTTCTCTCTGTCTCTCTAATTTCTTAAACAAATTTCTTCTAAATTGCAAATGTGACAGCAGCCCACTTCTTACAAGCTAAGCAACTGTATCGGGATGGGAACTTCTTCCCAGTTAAAGTTAAGCTGCTTCCTTGATTGGGCTTGCTTGGGCTATATGCTCACCCCAAAGCTAATCACTGTTTATGAGAAAGGAACCATAATCCTCTCTTTGTGGCAGGTGGAGTAGACTCCTGGGCTGACCCCAAAATTCTCAACACTGAGAATAAACTGTTCACAAATCCCTGAAATGCAGGCTAGATACACCAAGCCATCCCAGGCCACTAAACTTGCTCAGAGATACCTTTCCTGACATGGGCATCAATTTATTCTCTAAGTTCTTCATAACCATTATGTCACTGATCCTGATTTGTAATTATCTCATTTTATCCCTGTTTCCTGTACTAGGATATAAACTTCAGGACTGAACGGACACTGCTCTCCTTGTTCACAGTTGCATCTCCAGGATATGAGATTATGTGTCCTATATGGTAGGGATGCAGTAAATATTTTGTTAAAAGAATAAACAAATAACTGAAAATATCAGCTATGATTGTGAAAGATAACATTCTAATATTTATTGAGAGATGGTGATGTTGAATATGATAAACTTAACTTTTTTGAAATGAGTTGACAAGAGAAAGTTGAACATTGTCTTTTTGCTTTTCTTTTTTGAGAAGTCTATTGCCAATAGGTCTACCCATAGCCCAGCACATATATGAGTCTCACCATAAACTTGAATGAATGAAATCTTTAGGCTGATTTATATACATAATTTTAAATTTCTCTTTTTTGTCATAACTACACCTTGCCTTTTATACATATTAATTATCAATACATTTTCATATGTATTCTTTATTTTGGTTTAAATTCTGTCTTTGCCACTTACCAGCTGGGTTATCTCGGGCATTTTACTTAACTTTACTAAAAGCTTTCATGTTCTTCTCTGTAAAATTGGAGTCTTAACATCTACCTCACAGGGTATCATGAAGATTAAATGAGATATTTTGAAAAAATAATACACTACTGTTCAATAGTAAGCATTAAAAAATGATAATTATGGCCAGGAGTGATGGCTAATGCTTGTAATCCTAGCACTTGGGAGTCCAAGGAAGGAGAATCATTTGGGGCCAAGAGTTTAAGACCAGCCTGGACAATGTAGTGAGACCCCATCACTACAAAAATTAAAAAAAAAAAATTAGCTGGATGTGGTGGTGTACACCTGTAGTTCAAGCTACTCAGGAGGCTGAGCCAGAAGGATCACTTGAGCCCAGGAGTTCGAGGCTGCAGTGAGCTATGATGGTGCCTCTGCACTCCAGCCTGGGTAACAGAGTGAGACCCTGTCTCAAAAAAGAAAACTGTGCCTGCAATTGTTTCTGGATTTTGGTACAGAATGTATTTTTTGGGCAGAGTACATGTCAACTACAGTAAAGGTGGCTGGATTCCCTTATAACCTGTTCCTGATATCAAGTTATGTTTGATACATATGGAATATGTGTAGAGCTCCTAGTACTTTTCTCTGTCCTTAGTTTAGTAATTTCTTTTGGCTCCCTAAAATCATATTGAGGAAGCCACAGTGACCAAAGAGAAAAGAAAAAAAAACAGGGCCATTTTCTCAAAAGATGTCAGTGCCAATGGCACTTAGGCACTTAGGCTTCATGAACTCATTTATGATCATGTCATTGTTAAAATGGTAGAAGGAACCCACACTGGGAATTTGATGTCATGTTTTCCACTAACTATCCTGAAGTCATTCCTTTCAACTGGCTCATAGAACAATTTCTAGGGTTACTATATATCAGTATGTTAACTGGGTTTATCACTAAAGACATTGGTTTACCTGTAAAGTAGTATAACATATGCCAAGTAAAAAAGATAGAAATGAATGCAAGTAACCCTGAGCAGCAAGGGTAGGCTGAGCTGTCCAGATCGACTTGATAGAAGTTTTCCTTTAGGCAGGCCCACTTCTTCACCTGAGCCGGGTGCTGTCCCACTTTATTTCTGCCAACTTCATGACCTAGATTTGCCCTTCTGGAATTTTCCAAGTGAAAATATTAGAAGTAGGATGGGAGGAGGAGCTCAGCTAGTAGGGGGATGTGGAATCCCACTTTTGCAGGGAGAAATTCATGAGATGTCAAAGCCCCATAAGGTGAAAGATAGCTGGAGCCAAAGAGCCAGAGAGAGGTAAATACTGCTGACAGCCTGGATTCAGAGCCAAAGAGTTGCAGGGTAAAGGAGACAGTAAGAGAAATAGGTTAAGGTGTCCTGTCTCTTTCTTGGAACAGGTTTTGTTTTATTACTTCCTTTTATGTGTATGGGGTATGGGTGGGTGTGGGGGTGGATGTGTTTGAATGTTGGTGTGTACTTTAAAAGAACCTTGGGTGAGATAGATGCCTCTCCCAGCAGGAATCAAGTAGAATAAGTGAGACAGAAGCAGACAGAGAGCTAGCTCAGTGACTGAAGTCTCAGTATTGGTGTCATGTGTGTATTGTTTGCTTTTCCAAATTTTGTGGATTTCCTATTTTTATTTATTAATATTTTTCTTCATTTTTTTCTACCTTAGGTACTTTATTACTGTACAATCTGAGTGTTTGATATATCTTCTAGAGACCACTTTCATTTTACATTTTCTCCTGTTCTATTCTTGTCCATTTATACCATCACCTTCTTTTTCTTTTTCCTTTTATTTATTTATTTTTTTGAGATGGAGTCTTACTCCTTCACCTGGGCTAAAGTGGCATGGCTTCAGCCTAGCTCAGAGCAACCTCAAACTCCTGGGCTCAAGCCATTCTCCCGCCTCAGCCTCCTGAGTAACTGAAACTACAGGCATGTGCCACCATGCCTGGCTAATTTTTCTGTTTTTAGTAGAGACAGAGTCTCCTTGTTTCTTAGGCTGGTGTTGGACTCCTGACCTCAAGCAATCCTCTCACCTTGGCCTCCCAGAGTGCTAGGATTACAGGCATGAGCCACTGCACCTGGCCTACTTTTTCATTTAGTTGTTTATCTCATTTTCTTTTGCTCTCGTGTTTGTCCAGATGTTGGTTTCCTGTTCACCTTGACCTTAGGTACCTGTTTCAGCCTGTTTAGTCTTCGTGAGTGCTGATTTAATTCCTAGACGGTAGAACAGGGATGGATGGACTTTTCACACCTTGAAGCGGGCAGCCCAAGGAAGTCAAGAAGTCATATGCAAAGCCCCCGAGGTGGGAGAATGAGAAAGTGCCGACAGGAGAAGGATAATTACTTCCAAAAATCTTGGCTCTTAGTTTTATCCAAATCCATCCTGGGTGTTAATATTTTGTTTTAAATTATTAATAATTACTATTTGTGAATTACCCTCTTTAATGCTCTTTCAGTCACCAGTCTTTCTAGTCCATTTGTTCATTACAAATAAACCTTGATCATCTTTCTTAAGGCAAATGATAACGCTCCTTCTCACAACCCGTATTTCCTGCTTCCCGTTACCTAACAGAAAGCCCGCTTACCCCGTGGTGTCCAGGCTTGACCTGGAAGGGTCTTCACGGTTTTGCACCGCGCCGTCTTCATGTCTGGCCTCCACTGCCTTTCGCACTTTGCACTTCGCAGACCTCTGCTCCCGTCCTGCAGGACTTCCCCAGATAGGAGGTGTTCTTGTATGATTTTTCATCATTGCATATATTCCGCTCAGCCTGAGACAGTTTCCTTCCATTTCTTCACCTCATCTTTGAAACTCACTTTCAGATACCCCCTCCTGTCTCCAGGGTGACTATTTGAAACGCTCATGTATTCTTAGTGCACTTTATTTATACCTTCTTTAATAGTGCTCGTTCTACCCTTTCCCTTCCTTTCAGTAAGTGGTTTTTGAGTATGGACTCTATGCCAGATAGCGCATTAAGTGAAAATCTGTGGGCCCTGTCTTCAAGGAGCTCGCAGGTGTGGTGCACTCTCGTTGCTTGTTATCTGTGTCTGCCACCAGTCAGCTGCCACTTGGGGGCAGAAACTGTCTTGCCATCAAATCTTCAGTAATACTTAACATAGCAGAGGGCAGGGAGTAGTCTCCCAGACATGTTTTTTAGAGAAAACTAAGAAAGAAATGAATATATTTTTAAATAAGAAACCTCATTTTTTTTTAGCTATGTTGTATACATTTAGTATGTCTCTATAATCTGTCTGATAAAACAGACAAATAAACAAAGACAACATAACCACGGGCTGGACAAAGCTTGTTATGTGCATTTCTTTCAAACTTTACAATAAAGTCTCTATTTTGTAGCAGAGGAAACTAAAGCTGCCCGGCAAGTGGTGCCGCTGGCGCTGGCACCTGTCTCGCGGACCCCAGCAGCCGAGGGCTTCATCGATTGCTCTCCCACGTCTCTAGTTTCAGTCCCTCGTCCCACTTTGCAACCACTGGAGCTATAATGAAAGGAGTCGGGTTTTTGATTGTTTATTTTCGCTTTTTTTTAATCACATATATATGTTAAAACTCAAATTGTCTAATGTTCTTTTGATGTATTATGACTTTTATGAAAGAAAAAGTGTCCTACCTCAAAAAACTAAAACAAAAGAAAACCCCAGAAAGTATTATGGGATGTTATAGTACTGAACATGCACATTTAATTTTACATATTGGAAACAAGAATATATCGTAAGTTTATTTAAGGTATACACCAGAGTTATCGTTTGCATGAGACTTTCTAAGTTTGGTACAAAAATATTCCATACTCAAATTTCAACCAGGATCACAATTTAATAATCATTTGTCAGCAATGCTTAAAGTAATGAGCTTCGGGAGGTTTACATCCGTTAACCATGTTGTAACGGTAACAAAAATCCCAATGAAGATAAAATAATTATCTACTAAAAGAGGCTGGGAGTTGTGGGGATACCATGACTCTGAGATTGGTTTTGTAATGTGTTCTGCTACTATACACTCTAAATTTGGTCTCTATTCTGCTAGATAGGTAAATAAAAATGACACATTTGTAGCCTGCTTACTGTTTACACATGTTGAATCAAATCAAAGAAAGAAGCACATTGTTTCAAACATATGGAAAACTTTGTTCTCTACTTTGTACGTACACAGTGAATTACCCTAACACTGATCATGTCGTTGAGGTGGGAATTTTGTATTAAACTTTTGTCATTTCTGAGGCCCTGCCATACTTCTCTCTGATGTGTTCACTATTTTATTTGTGAACTGCCTCTACTCCGCTCAGTAGAGGCAGACTATATTGGAATGTGCCTGGCTGAACCAATGAAATTCTTGCTTTTGGTAAGTTTGACTAGGGGGCATACTGAGGAGGTTAACGGTTGGTAGTGGGAGCAGAAGCTGAAAGAGTGTAAAGAAACTAAGTCAGGAGAGGTCATTATGTACCGAGAACAAGGTAGGGAAGACTCCATGGTTTTTCACAGGAGCAGCTGAATTAAAGATAGGATATATTTGTGTCCTGCAGCAGTGAAACAGTGAGTTGCAGGCAGGAAGTAGTAGATGCCAGCTCTGAGGGTATGATCGGGTCCTTATTTCTTGCTAGTGTTTTCGTGTGTATTTTAAATAACTTTCCCATGCCTAGGAATACTGCTTTCCAGTGCTTCATTCACTGTTCATTACTCAAATACTTATCACGTGCCTTTGGGCCCAGTGCATATTCTAAGTGGGGATACGTTAATGACTTACCTTCCTGGAGTTTATATTGCAATGGCCAAGATTATTTTTATCATTTTCTCTGTATCTTTATAATAATCTTTTATCACCTGAATTAATTCAAGCATGCCTTTGTTTCTTACAGTCTATTAATAAAATGTGTTTTTATTTCATTTTAATAGGCATTATTTTATGTGTTCTTATTCAAATATTGATTCAATAAATTTTCATGACAATTCTGAAAGTATCTAGGTATTACAGAAGAGGAAATGAAGGCAAAAGAGTTTAAAAATTGTCTAAAGTAGGTGGTACTAATAACGTCTGTTAACAGTACATGGTGCAACCAACTTTTTAATAGTTTGGCTCCAGACTTCACGTTCTTAATCACTTTTCTAGGCTGACTTTAAAACAACTATGGTAGAATTCCCTTTGTGTTCTCAGTAATTATTTTATGATTTATATGATTTATATATTTTATGATTTTATGATTCTATAATATAGTACTCATCTTGTATCTCCTAATTATTTTTCTTTTTCTTGAGGATAGGCATTTGTTCAGTCTTTAATATATATCTTCACAACTATCTACAGCTAAGGGATTATAAATATTATGGGGTGATGAAGTGATAATGCTACTGGTTACCTTGATCACCAGCTATTTCAGAAGTTAATAATTGTTCTTGAAATCTTCCCAGAGCCATCAGTCCTTCTAGACGCACATGCCATCATGCACAATAACATCATGGTGAATCACAGTGATTCTCAGAGGGATATGCATATTAGTATATCTTTTCTATGCCATAAGTTCTGAGTCAGGGGTGAATTGACGTAACACAACTAGCCTCTGGATACTGCAGTAATTTTTCTGAAAGATGACTTATGTTGTTTGTTATATAATATTATTGAGAAAATTTTCCATGTTATTCTCACCTTTGCTACATGGTAAGTCTCTATTGCTTTAGATATAATTTTTTTTTGCATTTTTTAAAAGTCTTTTTATAATGTGAAATTGTGTGAAATGGTTGAAAATGTGCAGATACTTGAAACCCATACACAACATTCAGTTGACCTCATTTTGCCGCCTCAGTTTACAACAGTGTGGTAGACACTGAATACAAAGTATTATGTGCACACTAAATTACTTAAAAACATATTTTGAATATGATGTATCTTCTTATTTTTTGTTTCAACTATTGAATTTTGATGTAATCTACAAAGATGCCAGAATCTACCACAGATGTTTTTGATATTTACCCAGTAGCCTCATTGGGGCAGTGTTTGTTAAAATTCAAAGTTGCATATATTCCATTGAAATTCACTAGTGTAAAAGGATTAAAATGTTCAAAATGCTGCAGGTGGCTTTCAAATTTATCCCCTGAAGTGTGAACCCGTTACCAAGGAAACATAATGCAAATGTTAGTAAATCTCTCACTTACTTGCCTTTTACATGTCCCAATGGTTTGCATGTGTGCAGAGTCTGTTTTGCAGAGTGCTGCTGGCAGCTCCCATTCCTGTTATGTTTATAAATATGTTAGAGCCTCACTAAAAACTAGGCAGAATTGCTTGCAGAAAATTCTTCTGGTTTTCTAATCAGTGAGAAAAGAACAAATCAGAGGATTACATTGATCAGAAATAGTTTCACCAGTTTTAAAAATCTGAAGTGACAGGGTTGGAGGGAATTTGGAGAACACCAAACAGTAAAACAAGTTCAGCAGTTGTAATGGTGACAATATTTAGACTACATCATAATAAGTGATATCGGTAATTTCTAATCTGAATGTTGATAATTTTGGGAACAATGTGATTAACATATTAGAGAGCAGAGTTAAAATTTGCCTTATAATATTTTCTGGGTCAAATAAAATAAAAATACTGTTCTACATTTTTAAATTATCTTTTTAACCACATAAAACATTTACTATAAGAGTTTACTATTGTAGTCCAGATTTTCTTTTACTCTCAACATCTCAACTTTAAGGCATGTGCGGCGCCGTAAATTCTGAATGTGAGAGGTGTCTGATACGCTGAAATGCATTACTGTATCTGTTTTGAAAAGGTAATATAACTCTCTGATACGGAAGGACATAGGCATAAGGCAAATTAATTTGCTGTAAACTGGATTGATGTTTATGTCCAGCCAGAATATTTATATTTAACTTTCTTAAGAAAATAATTAAGCAAGCTGAGCCGTAATCATCCTGGCAATTTATTGTATGTCTCAGTTTCCACAGTAACCATTTGATAATTATCTGTGTTTCATTGATTTATTTATAAAACAACCATATGTTTTTGATCAATTATTAGATATGTGCTTGAGGTTGAGGTTCTAAAAACAACTAATACATGGTCTTTAAGGAATGTGGTTTTAGTGGTAACATGTAAACAGAGGAATTACAGTCATATGATATTAGAGGTATGAGTTTGGGAGAGCTTGTGAATTTTCTATTAATCTTGATTCTCATTACTAAACTTTTAACTCACTGCATTAATGAATAGACTATGAACACTATCAATCTTGTATATGAGGAACAGCTTACTCATGGTTTCATGCATGGAGTCACATTCACTAGGATTAGATAAAAGTCTAGGTGACTAAGCAAGTGTAATTCTAGGTAGAAGGCTATGACTTCCAGCATTTATGACAAAGAACAATCCATGTACTTTTGGCCTTGAGCACTGTTTTTTCACTCTGGTTTTTTCAACAGAGATGACCAGAGAAAATAATCCTGGCTTAGATGTAACCAGGCTACTGTCAGGAATAGATTGCTCTTATGTGGACCAGTTATCTCATTTAATGCGGTATTTTTTTTCCCCTAGTGTGTGTTTCTCTGGTTCTAATGAAGATACTGAACAGGGACCAATGCCAATTCCTTTGTTTTTCAATTATTCTAAAGTTGGAGGGACAGATTATTTATAATTTTTCTTCCTAAATTATAATTTTACTATGTACAAAAATGTTGATTTATAATATATTTTATTTTTCTTTAGAATTACATAGATGAATCAAGGAATTTTATCCAAATGCTTTTCAGAATTAGAAATTCATGCATAAGATGAAAGTTTTTAATGTTTAATTTAAATATTTCTATTTTCATTATTAAATAGAAATTGAAACTAAGAATGAAATTCAGCCATATGTTGAAAGCCAGAAAGAAATAGTCAAAGGAAACATCCAAATTAACAAATTTTTGCTCTGCGGATTAAACAACACAACTAAGACACTATTGTCACTTTGAAGGTATAGATTTTAAATTATACATTGAAGTAAGGGAAATAGCGTGACATGCAATTGGAACTAACACTTGGTCATCTTGGCAACATATTTTAATATTCTACAGATAATTCTCCTAAATATTTCACATACTGGTGCTGCACCTTCTACACTATTAGTGGCCAGTTAACTCAGTCAAAGAAATAAAACCACTTATTTCAGTATTTTAACATGGAGGTTTCCCATATGCTGAAATAATGGAGAGCTAAGTAAGAAACGTCTCTACATCTAGAATTTCCAACCTGTGGCATTAAATCAACTGTGAAACAGTAGGTTGACTTAAAATGAGGTACAGAGAAGTGGAACGTGAATTTCACGTTAGAGACGTAAATGGTGATGAGACCCTTGCACGTGCTTTCTTGACTTCAAAATTAATACATACGTATACTGAGCCTACCCTGTATTTCTGCTTCTTAAATTAGCTCAAGAGAGCGGCATGGTTCTCAGCGATGGTTAACATTTCCACCAGAACCCTTAATGAACCTGGAATATAACTGGAAGATAAAATGGGTATCTGTGGCAGATTTTCCTCTGTAACACTGAAATTTCTATTCTATCTTTGTTTTGTATTTTATACTCATTCTAATTTTACATTTTTTTCATGATGTATCTTTCCCAAACTTCATAGTAAAATTGTCTCCACAGAATGATGTTGATATTTATCTTGTGGTTTCTAGTCTCCGTTACTCCAACTTGAAGATCGAGAATAAGAACCGATAGAGAGTGTAGTTCTGCCTTTCAGTCCCGCTAAGCAAAATTGCCTGGTATCGTTAGGCTCCATCTCATTACTTGTAAGCTAAGGATTTTGTGAAAGTTTCCCCCCAAAACTCCATTTAATGAAGCTTTTAAAGTACAAGATTATGCTAACTTGTTGCTTTTTTTTTTTTCAATTTAATACACCTTTTTATGCCCCAATATTGCCCTCAGTCATTAATGACATTGGCCTCATTGTTTTTTTGAATGACATTTACAATTCCCAAACCAATGAGAGGGAGCCATCTTGTGGTTTAGGCACAGGGTGGCTTATGTTCTATCTACATTTATGAGATAAAAGAATGTGTCATCTTTGAAAATATAATAACCTTAGATACCTTGTGAATGTGATCTAAATTTTAAATTTACAGGCAATTTAAAAACTCCAATTCTGGATAGGCGTAAATGCTTTTTAGAAAATTTAGGAAAGCTGTTTGAAACTAAGGGTATGCAGCACATAGCATGTTGCTGTCTGTAATCATATTCTTGGTTGGTGAAAACCTTTCAATATGTGCTTAGGAGTTATAATGCTTAGTAAATATACCAAAGGGGGTTGGGCTATCTTACTTAGGAAATAACTCAGGGGACAGAATAATGATATTATAATAGACAACTACACATTGCTTTCCATACTCTTTAATTGTATTTCTGAGTTATAAGAATCAAACATTTTAATGCTAATAATGACATTAGCTTGTTGTAATTTGTTGCTTAGGAATATAATACATAACACATATTAAAAGGTAAGCATAATTTAGCATAAATAACACCAATGAGATAATCAATAAAGTTATGCTAACAATATTAAATATACTAATGTGCTGTGTAACAGCGTTTTGGTTGATTATGGACTGCAGATACAGTGGTGGTTGCATAAGATTGTAATGGAGCTAAACAGCTCGTATTGCCTGGTATTTACTATACAATGCTTTTTATTGTCATTTTATAAAAACAAAAGTTAACTGTAGAAAGCACACTCAGGCAGGTCCTTCAGGAAGTATCCAGAAGGCATTGTTATAGGACTTGACAGCTGTGTGCATGTTATCGCCCCTGAAGATATTCCAGTGGGAAAAGATGTGGAGCCGGAAGACAGTGATATTGAAGATCCTGACCCTGCGTAGGCCTAGGCTAATGTGTTTGTTTATGTCTTAGTTTTTAACAAAAAAGTTTAAAAGTAAAAATAAAACATGTAGACAAAATCCTACACAATAAAGTTAGAAGGAAAGAAAATATTTTTGTACAGCTGTATAGTGTGTTTGTGTTTTAAGTGTTATTACAAAAGAGTCAAAAAGTTTAAAAATTCAAAAGTTTATAAAGTAAAAAAGTTACCGTAAGCTAAAGTTAATTTATTTTGATGAAAGAAAAATATTTTTTAATAATTTTAGTGTGGCTTAAGAGTACTGTGTTTATAACATCTATAGTAGTATACGGTAATGTTCTAGCCCTTCACATTCACTTACCATTCACTTGCTGACTCAACCAGAGCAACTTCTAGTCCTGCAGCCTCCATTTGTGGTAAGTACCCTATACAGATGTACCGTTTTTATTTTTATTTTTATTTTTTTTGAGACAGAGTCTTGCTCTGTTGCCCGGGCTAGAGTGCCGTGGTGTCAGCCTAGTTCACTGCAACCTCAAACTCCTGGGCTAAAGGGATCCTCCCGCCTCAGCCTACTAAGTAGCTGGGACTACAGGATGCACCACCATGCCCGGCTAATTTTTTCTATATATTTTTAGTTGTCCAGCTAATTTGTTTCTATTTTTAGTAGAGACGGTGTCTTGCTCTTGCTCAAACTGGTCTCCAACTCCTGAGCTCAAATGATCCGCCCACCTCGGCCTCCTAGAGTGCTAGGATTACAGGTGTGAGCCACTGCGCCCGGCCCATTTTTAATCTTTTATACCATATATTTACTGTACATTTTCTATGTCTAGATATGTTTAGCTATACAAACACCATTGTGTTACAATTGCCTGCAGCATTCAGGACAGTAACATGTGGTACAGGTTTGTAGCCTAGGAGCAATAGGCTATACCATATAGTCTAGGTCTAGTAGGCTATCCCATGTAGGTGTGTGTAAGTATACTTTATGTTGTTCGCACAAAGACAAAATCACCTAACAATACATTTCTCAGAACATATTCCTGTTATTAAGCAATGCATCACTGGCCTACTACATTAATATTACTTTTTAAAGTTTTTTAAGAAATGAATTTATATTGTCCATTAGGTAAATAAGTCATGTGAACATAATTTCCCTAGATGTATTTTTTATTATTTACATTAATATCTTTTTTCATTCATCTCAATATTTTCATTAGCTAACTTTTGCAAGCAATATGAAAAAGATATTTCAAACATAACCAATTCAGCAACAGTAAATAGATTCTGATTTGTTTGATTTAAAGTAAATTGCAAAGAATGTAGCATTTCCATTTATTTCTTATTATTACTCTTTTTCATTCAAGAAGGAAAAAACACAAATCAATCACCTGAATTGGAAATATATTTAAATTTACTGTATGCAGCACATCAATTTAAGTGCCATCATTTTAGAAAATATTGAAAAAATCTCTAACGAAAATAGAAAGTCTTGTTTAGAGATACTGATTACCTAGGGAAAGTACTAACCTAAAGTGAAATAAAATAAACTTCTTGTCTATGACATGTAGTGCCTGGAGAGACTTCCTTTTTTGCTTTGCTCCTGAAAATGGAGGAAGCTTTCCTGCTTGCCACCCCTTGAGGTTTTCATGGCCTCATAAAGTGGAAATTCAAAACAGTTTCCTGATGATAGAGAAGAGAACAAAGGATGCACTCAGAGATGATAATATTATCACCAGGTAGGCTTTTAGCTTCAATTCAGGAATTTATCAAGTACAGTATAATGGATTAAAGCTATATTCCTTTCAAGGGATTTAATAACCCATTATCAGTCTTATTTCAGCAACTTTCTGGCAATTAAAAAATGTATGCATTCATATTTTCTACTCTGTGTCAAACACTTTCACAGTTTGAGTAAATTCACTCTTTCCTATTTATATTCCATTCCAATTTTCTTTGGTTAGTAACTTAAGAAATAGAATGTCATATCTATAAGCATGATCTTCCGTAGAATAGGTATTTTAAACAAGGTCAATCTGTAGGAAATTACTTATTTGGGGGAGGTAATTATTTCAATAAGACCCTATAAATGTAATTATTTCTGTAACAGATCATTTAGAAGAGGTTCACCTGACCCCCAGAAAGAAAAGGAATCTGACATCAACTCAAAAGAATGATTTTTTTATGGCTTAAGAACAGAGACCTGTTTGGGAGACCAAGAACCATTATAGGCCACAGAATGTCATAGGAACGTCCTTTGATTTTTAACTAGTATTTATTGTTTGGAGAAAATGTTTTCGGGCGACTCATTCCTCATGTCACAGAACGGACTATGAATAATGACAAGATTCTCTCGTGGACCGCACTTTGGTCATGTTCCTCTGAGCTCCCTTTTTGACTAGGCCCCAACGTGGGTTCTGTCTTTGGACCATTTAGTTCAGTTTTGACAAGAATTCTGCTGGGTCAGTTTACTGAAAATCCCCAACCCTTGGTATCTGGTCAAATTGCTTGTCACCCTGGCCTGCCTTCAGCAGGAATCCTGTTGAGTCAGTTAAGCCAGAGTCCCTTTTACCCTGATGTTTCTTCTTAGTGGTTTTTCATCCACTGACCTCCACTTGTCCAAAAATCCCCACTTGTTCTTGTTGCAGTCAGCATGGAGCCCGTGCCATACTGAGGTCTCTCACCCGTTGCAGTAGTTCCTGAATAAAATTTGCTTTCTCTGCTTTAACTTATGTCCAACTCTGGTTTTCCATGACAGTGCCAGCCTTCTTTTCAAAACCCGACTTCCAGTTAACAGTTTTTAGATACTCTTAGAGAAGTTCATTGTTGGATAAAGAGCATCAGCTAACATCACTGGATAAGACACCACATGAGGTCACATATAAGGAAACATAAAAACAAAATGTCTAAATATTTATAGTATATTATTTTTCAGTAACTGTGGCCTCATTCTGATTTAAGATTCTCATGGATGGTAATTAACAAAGTAATCATACAAATTACAAAGAAGGAATATATTTTAAAAATCCGTTCATCAAGGCAGAAAGCAACCGTTAGCAAGAGTGAATTGAGATGAAATATCTAGAGAAAAATAACCAATTTAAGCCTGGGTAACATAAGGAGACCCTGTTTCTAAAAAAAAAAAAATTAGTTGGACATGGTGATGCACACCTGTAGTCCCAGCTACTTGGGAGGGAGGCTGAGGTGGGAGAATCACTTGAGGCCAGGAGCTGGAGGCTGCAGTGAGCTATGATCATGCCACTGCACGCTAGCCTGAGTGACAGAGCGAGGCCCGGCTCAAAAAAAAAAAAAAAAACCCACAAAATCAATTTAATGGTATTGAAAATGGTGAATATCACGAGAATAATGAAAATATTTTAAACCATAGTAGCTCAAATTGATTTAAGCAAATCATAGTTTACCAATAAGCTTCTTTCCATTGTTAGTGTAGTCACATTACATTTATTCCTATACATCTTGTTTAGAGATCTGTTATTACCTATAGATACCTCTAGTACTTGTGCTTACAGATGACCTTACCTGATTCTGTGGCTGTGCTGGTGTGGTATGAACCATTCAAACAGTGAAGGCCGGCTCATTGAGGGAAATCATAGTGCCAATTTAGCAAGGGATTTTCAATCTATTAATTTTCCTGAACCTTGTGCCAAAAATATATAAAATTACGTGAAAGACTATTACATATAAGTTATAGGTACTTTAAAAATGAGAGACGAGTTATTGTATACAAAATTGCAATATTTTCTTAAACTTCTTATACATTAAATTTTCTCATTTCTTTGCTATTATACTAGCATTAAATTCTAGCCTAATTGTGTGGGGAAAAAAGGCGAGATGAAATTGCAGATTTAAAAGAAGATTAGCATTCCATTTTGAAATAGTCTCTATGGACAAGCCAAGTACAAGTGATTTATTCAGCAAACAGATTTTAAGGAAAAGCCTTTCAAACAAGCAAACAAAAAAAATTACAAATACAATAATGGCAAAGTATTGTTCCAGTTAATAATGTATCTTCTCTCATTCTATCCTTAGTAGAAAAATTCCATTCACTATCCTCCTTGTTGTACTTTTCCTGTAATGGGATGCATATATTGAAACTTCTGTGAATGATACATCACTGACTTTGTAATCCTGGATGTAATAGTGTCCATCAGAACAGAATTGTACTATGACCTTTGTCAGGAAAACATGATCATTTGATAAAATTTGGTCTTAAAAAAATTGGACAAAAGATGTATGCATATTCTTGAAAAGTGTTCATTTTTATTGTTTTTGATCAAATGTACAGTTACAAGATAAATACTATACCGTTCACGAATTAATGACTCTGATAGTTTGTTAGTTGCAGAATTGAACTAAAGATAATACAATGAAAAACAAGTTGATAAAATCGTGCATAAATTTTTAAATATATTTTCAGTATAATTTCTTGGAAAAATATGATACTATCTGGACAGCAAGAAAGACTCAGACATAAGACTCAAGAAGACAGAAAAATAATTAACACCATAAAACAGCAATACTTTTTTTGGTAGTCCTTTAAACATCTTGGCTCACTAATAATGAAGTCACTGTATACCATATTATGATGTTACATGGAAAACATATGGCACATTTTCTTTCTGTTTTGTTTTTCACAGCACATTATATTATATCCCTGGAGTGTCAGGGCACGCCACTCTGTCTTCTCCCCTGTACTGTCATCTGTCATACATCACAGTACAGGTTAAAGGAATGGCCAGTGCGCAATTCATGGAGATAGAAGCGAAGGAGTGCAAAATTATTCAAGCACATTCAAGTACAGTTTTACAACTGAAACCTTTCCTGGCATTTAAGCCTCAGCTTCTTCCCTGCGTTAACAAGCCGGGCTGGGTAACGTGTATGTAAGTGGGGCTGCTCAAAGGCATCTTCGCTAAAACCACCCCAGAGAAAAATCAACTATTTTAATAAAACAACTTAATCAATTCATCGAATTTTTATTATAGTTTACTCTAAAAATATGTATTGTTTGACTGATAGTTTTTTAAATTCATATTACTTTCTATGGTTTTATATAGTATCTTCATATCTGAAATAAATTTTTAAATATTTAATCTAAAGATATTGCTAAATTACAGGAAGATATTTGAGATTACTGGAAATAATTTACATAGAAATTTCTATCAATTTCTATTTATCATGTAGACAATTAATTTTATATTTCATTATTTTATAAACCTGGAAATATATCATCATTGTTTAACACATAAAGTGCTTTTACTATGGCTTAACTAAAAATGAAGCTACTGATAAGGGGTTGAAAGGAGATTGATTGTGCTTAAACTCAGATATGAGAAAGTATATTATGGGCTGTCTTATTGGAATGGAATAGGTTTATTTGTTATTTTAGGAAGTAAAAAGTCATTTCTTGATGAAGGTTAACATTTTCGTCATATGGAGCTATGCTACAGGGAACAGGCTGCCTTCAGAGGAATGAGCTACTCCTTGCTACAGGGGTGCTGAGAGAATGTGAACAATGTAGTGGTGACGATTCTGACATTCTGAAAGACCTCAAAGGTTTGTTTTTAATTCTAAGAAGAAAAATGAGAGACAACTAAAATGGATTGCTTGAAGAAAGAAAAAAAGTATAAAAGTGTTAAATTGAATCTTACTGAAAGAATAAGCTTGTGTATGTTCATGTCAGTTGTCTCACTTGTGAAATTTTGTCAGTAATCCAGAATTTATGTGTTACTCAAGAGACAGTGAATTTAGCACTTAGAACAGTGCCAGGTGAACCTAAGGTGCTCAGTGAATATGTGTTGTGTTGATGATTGAATCATAATCTTCTATGTTAGACACCAAGCATGTACATATTTTTTAAAAAGATCTAAGAAATTCCAATATAGCCAGTGTTTAGAGTGGCTTTTTAAAAAATAATGTTCCATCACCTTTGAAATTCTCCTCTTATTTTGCTTATTTGTGAACCATAAAAAGTACCGAGAACACTACCTGTTAAGACACTGCAAAGTCATTCAGTGTTACTAGTTGTCTTTTGGAAGAACTGTTTGCCAAATATTTAGTCACTCTTCAAAGACAGTCCAAATAATGTTTTGGAATTCCATTTTAAGGGTTAGAGAAAAGATTTGATCCAGATAGCTTTATGTATTTTTGAGGCAAAATATTATCTCATGATTAAAAGATGGACAAAGTAAATGACTGTACTATTTGTATTTTCTACCAGCAATCACTTAATATTGTAAAATATTGTAAAAAGGATTGTGGACCTTTTGCCAATAAAGTTGACTCCCTTTGTTTTTTAATTTGAAAGAATTATCCCATTACCAACATATAATTGTATGTATGTGTGTGTATGTGTATGTGTAAAAAAAAAAGAGAAAGGTGAAGGCAGCATTAAGATGGAAAATATAGATCAAAAAATCAGGTTAAGATCATCTAGCTATTAGCTTCGGATTTCTATATCTGTTGACCTGGTTTCTGGGAGAAGCTTGTCCAGAATATTTTCCCTGCCCTAGTTACTTTTAAATTGTAGGAAGTTATGTTTTATACATGGGCTCTAAGGATCTTTGTTAAGGAAGAACATGCATCACCTTACTTTTTAAGTAATTAGAATACCAGCTGTCTCCCTGTGGAAGCTCACTTTTTAGTATCACTATGTTTTTAAACAGGAGTTGGGGCTGGGGTAAAAGCTTAAGCTTAAAGTTAATTAAATTAATACAATTTATAGTGTATGCTATTTATTCATGTAAAGTTTATATAACAATGAAAATAAAATGAGATTGATATATTGATATATTTTACCACTCTTTGTAGTTCATGATCAAAAAAATAAAGACCATATTATATCAAATATGTATTATATCTGCTGAGGAAGCTGTCTCCTATGCAGGAATAAAAGCACAATGGATATTATGGGTATTTTATTTGCATTCAACCAAAAGAGAATTTGTGTGTCCATATACACTGTGTCTTCTAACATATTGTATTAAAAAGCACCAGATTGTCTTGTACTTGGAATTGTCCTATACTTTTCTTTACTAGGTCAACATCAACTAGATGAGAATTACAGGTGGTATATGCTGATAAATGTTGAGAGTTTATGCTATTGTCTGTGTTCCAACCTGTGTGTAATCTATTTTAGAATAGAAGACATTACGACTTCAAAGATTGTTAATGATCTGTCTAAGGATCATTAGACATATTTTCATTCTCAGAGTTTTGTTCTTCAAGTGCTGTAAGTTGTTGTTAGGGGATACCTCTGAATTACAGTATTGCCAATTTCCTATTTACAAAATATTGAAAGTATTTTCTATTTGAATTTTGGCAAGTCCCAAATTCTCTCAAGTCCATTCCATTTCATGGAATGTGTACTTTATAGATGAAAGGAAAATTTAGCTGCTGATATAATATTCAGTCCTCCCAAGCAATTAAGGTATATCATGTTAAGAAGAATAGAAAAGTATATATTTTTAAATGGCATGAAAGATACTCATAAAAAGGGGTGTGTAAGTTATGAAAGGTACACCTAAATTTTCTCCAAATATTATAACTATTTACGTTGCACAGAGTACTAAAGTAGTTAACAGCTTGCTTTCTTCTGTTAAACATTTTGGCTTATTTTTTTCATATTTTGTTTTAAAATTTCCATTATCTTCCATAAGATCTTAGGCCTTAGGCATTCATAAACTAATAGATGTATTCATGTCTTAAGGATAGGTAGATGTTCAATCATTTATAATTCAAAATTAAGATAAAGGTTATTAGAATATACCCATAGAATAGGAATTCATTCTAGAATAAGATGAACAGCCATAATGATCCCTAATATATAGCAGCTGAGAGTTGTATGGGCTCTCCAGGTGTCATGGAGAAACTTCTGGAAAGGATAGAAAAGTTTTAAAGATCCGGAATCTATTTTAAGAAGTAAAGAAAATTCTAGGTCCCCATTATAGTTTAAGTTCAATTTTAATGCGTGGGGAAAAAAAAGAAAGTTGGGTACATTTATGCTAAGGCACAAGATTTCCTAAAAATGCTATGGAACCAAATATTTCAATGATTGAGATACATAATTCTTTTAAAAAGGTGATATAAACTGCTTTCAGAAAAATCTCGTATTTTCTAATGTGGCTATTTCAAAATACTTCAGAATATCTATACTGGAATTCCAACTAATGGTAGTTAATGTATATGCACATATTTTTAATTTCTCATCATTAATTTGTGGTTGGTTTAATTTGAAATATTCTAGTTTGATATAGGACTCACTGAGGCAAATACTATCTCAGGTTGCTAATTACAATGTCGTTTTCCAGTTTTAAAGGGTCTATAAGAGTTCATTAGAGGAGATATGTTCCTTTAAACATTTTGGATTCAGCCACGTTTGCCTTGTCACTGTTGCCGTGTGAGTAAAGGCTGTTATAGTATTTTCTTAGTGCAGTAAGACAGTAACAAGTATAATAGGAAAAGGAAATTATGCCTAAGGAAAGTATAGGACTTTGAGACAGACAGAATTCTAATGTACCAACACCATTGTTGACAAATTGTCTCATGGTTGGTATTTTTACGTTCCAAGTTACACATTTTAAAAAGCCATTTTTAATATCCTCAAATGTGAAAACAAGTCATGTCTGTGAGCGTCTTTTGGAAGTATGCATGTTTATGTTTATTATATTTGTTTGCTTATGGCAGAATTCACTTAATTTAAGCAATGTTGGAGAAATTTTTAAATAAGATGTGAACAGTATAGAATAATGTATTCAAGTATTTCAGAGACATATTAAGACAATGCAGTTTATCATTACTTCAACCTTTCCTAATTCTCAGGAAGCACAAACAACATATCTTGCTCTAATCTTCAGTACAAAGAGATATTTCCATGGTTTTGGTTCATACACATCAAATGAAGAAGCATATATTTAACTTTTGGATGAACAGTCCTTAAAGTAAGAAAAGTACATAGTAACAAACTATTTTAGTTGTGGCACTTGCATATGATGCCAAACATGATGATATTTTTTTCCTTGTAGTGTTTCAAATTACTTATAAAGGAGGAGAGTTTGGATTTTTACTAGCAAAATGTATTTTTTAAATAGATATTTTTAAAAATTACAGTGGGATAAGCTCCAGTTCAATAACATTGAAAAGTTTATAGTTTTAAATGGCAGTTTTTGCTTTCAGTTTGAGAGTGGTGGAAGGTCCAAAAATAGTACCATCTGGTTCAAGAACTGATTTACTTTTCTATCTTACATCTGAGTTAACTGTTCTCCTAATGTTTACACTTTTCTCTGTGAATAATTTGGTATACTGAGTTTCCATTTAGTGCATCTGACCAATTAAAATACCTAAAAAGCATTTTAAAGCTTTTTCAAATACAGAATTGGTGGTAAAAATAATTTTAAAAAATATGGTAGCAAAGCTTAAAAAGGATCAGAGTCTGGTTCAATTTAACCAAGAACTCTGTCGTACATTAATACCTGATTACACTGCACAAAACGAGGTAATGCCCCAGTATAGTTGGTGTAATCCGATAGGGTCATTGATAAATTTTATGTAAAAATTTCATTTAAAATTTCATTTAAAATTATTCACAACTTGTGAATGGCTTATATTTTGAAATCATTAGTTTAGATATGTAAAACAATCCTTACTTTATAGAAATGAGTTATTTATATCACTTAGAATTAAAACTTTCCCCCCTTATATTTGGAGATAGGAGTTTGAACCCATATAACTTTGATGGGGAAACTGTTCTTTTATGAATTCATTTTTGTTTTCCTTGAATTCGTTTTTATCAAAATGTAAATACTTTATTCCCATTGAATTTTAAACTCTCATTCTAAACTGAAATATGAAAGTCTTACTGAACTTTGTTTAATTACATCAAAACATTAAACACAGTCACACACCGACAGTTAAGCAGCTATTAAAAATCTAACAAAAACAAAGGTGCTAGTTTGAATGCTTCAATGTTTGGCAATAATTAAAATATATAGCTGTAACACTTATTTAAAACAGTTGTTTTCAATATTTCCACCTTCATTCCTAGAGACGTAGAGTTTAAGAAAAGTAGATTTTGTATGTAACATAATCTCTTATGTTATTTCTTTTAAATTTGCATAGAGGGAAATTTGATCTTCTAAGCGATTAAGCTTAGTATTCAAAACAATATAAGTCCTTTATTTTATCTCCTAATTTGAAAATTTTTATAATTACATACATTGGGTTCTATAGTGTTGGTGTGTATAATCCTCTATTAATATGTGTGAGTTTTCCACTGAATTAACTGATTATTTTCCTATTTTTAAGTACACTGTAAGCAAATAGCTTTACATTTCAATCTGTTGATTTTTATTTTCATCATATTCCCGCCCTTTTCCTTTCATAAAATTTACTGTGCAAATTTTGCCTTTGTAGGATTTAATAGCATTGAATTAAAAATCAAGAAATTCAAAAGTAGTTTCATGTCTACTATTACATGATATCATAGAAACTTGTTGGCAGTAAAGCTTCCACATATATGATTTACTGTGAAAAAACAAATCATCTTGAATTAATATGAAATAGAATTCCATAATATATATTTTGTATCTATTAAAAGAATCTTAAGCTGCCTCATGACTTTGCATAGCAAATCAAAATACAACCCTTTACCTTATGTTGTTTAATACAGTGGTCATCATTTGTATACCCCCCCCACATACACACACACCTATGGCAAATAAGCTGTCTTCTGGTCTTCTGAATTGACCATTTGCACTTGCATTCCTCCAGAGACTTAATCTTGTTGCTGATGAATATCCTCGTGCCTAAGAATTTTATAGATAACCCAGTAGAAAATATTAAAAATCAAAAAGGCTAATGGGAAGCAGGCTCGAGAGACGGTGTCAATCTTCTTGGCCCTGTCGATAAAGACCTTCCTCATTTCATCAGGGCTTTTTGGCATTACCTGGACAGGAAGGTTTGGGCCTTTTGGCGTGACACCACCGTCTTTTGCTTGTAGACATGGTCCCATTCCATAGGCTGTGAAGCTGAATCGACTTTCCCTTACCTCATCATCCTGTCAAAGAAAAATGTAAGAAACCCCTTTAGTAACAGAATAGAGCATGTATAACAGGCATTTCAGAATCATAACTTAAGTTTTATCACAGTAAAACTGTGATAAAATTTAATATAAGGAGAAGTTATCTGAAGCATATAAAGATGAGTTGCTTTTTTCCCCATTGAAGTTTTATTCATGTATTCCTACTACATCATAGAGAGTGCCCATCAATAAATATGAATTTCTTAAAAGGTTTGTTTTAATAGAAAAACTAAAATTCTGAAAGTGTCTACATATTGCTAGAATATCTAAATAAAGAGACCAAGACAAAAAGCTATTGGGATACTGTGTTGTATATGTTCATTTACTAGCCTTTTCTGCAGTGTGATAAATATGTGATATCAAAGGGGAAAATACCAGCATCATTGACTGAATTTTTCTTTTTCATGGAGGCCAATTTTTTAATGCTTGTTTCCTGAAATTCTAAATTACTTCCTTGGAAAATACATTCTAGTTTAATAACATGGCTTGGTTTTTGTTATCCTCACTTTATGCTACTTCTCTGTTTTACACTAACTGTTTTGGAAAATCCATAAGATAGTCATGTATTCTAATTTATATACAATTATTTTTCAGGCACATTGGTTTGGTTGAAATTATGAATGCAATTTTGCAGAAGTTTATTTCATGTTAAAGAAATAAACTTATAAGCTTATTATTTGTAACTTATTATGTTCTTCTAAAAAGTATCATTACTTTCAAATTTAGCAAATTGAAGAGAATTTTCCATGAATGTAAATGAAAACTAAAATTTAAAGAAAAAATTATTTAATAAACATGATAAATGAGATGTCATGATAGAGAAATAAAATATTTAATAATTTATAATGAAAATTGTTAATGAATAATTTAATGCATTTGCTTAGAATGTAACAGTAGATGGCTACATCTATGCATAAGGGTTTTTTTCCTACTAAAATTGAAAGTTTGAAAAAGTCAAATCTCTCCTATGATAATACTTTGTCATAGTGCCATAAAACATAATTAATTGGCTCAAACTCTTGAAAATTATTTTGGGTCTATGAAAGTAGCTGCTCAATGAACAGTATATTACAAAATATTCAAGTGAAAAATAGAAATTACATGGATTGTAAAAATGAAGAAGATGACCACAGTCAATTCAGTGATGTATAAAATAGCTTTTTTGGGAGTTATGAAAGTATGGTAATTCCATGTGAAAAACAAAAGCGTATAATTACTGGAAAAGATTTCAGCAATAAGACGTATATGAAATTGAATTTTGAGGACATACATTTGAAATAAAAGCTGACAATCCAAATTACCTGTGATTACTGTTGTAATCTTACAGAAATTGTAAATCAATTATTTTCTAGTACTTTTTAACAAGCATGTTCATTTAGACTACGATTTCTTTGGCTTCCACGAAAATTTTAAGGCAAATTTATTGTTTGCTTTATATTTTCTGTATCTTGGAAAAAAGTAGATATACTAGGGATTAAACTATTCCTATGTAAGTGCTAAAATAGCATCCTTATAATTTAGCAAATCATGCTGGTGTTTGTATGCTGGAAGGAAAACACAGGTCGCTGGGTAATTTGTACTGTTTTGTGTGCAAATCAGCAGAATGTTAAAGTATAAAATATGTTCTTAAACTATATTAACCCATGTGTTTAAAAAAATCTATCAGAGAATAGGACAAAAGATAGCTTCTTAATGAGCATTTACAATGAGGTGTTGACATATTAGTTGAAGCATTTGGGAAATTCATTACCAAAATGCTAAGATTTCAGGATTCTAGCTGATGTGTTTAGCAAAGCAGAATTCATTGCCTACCTTTCAAACCATCT
Source organism: Lepilemur ruficaudatus (assembly GCA_963574885.1). Taxonomy (NCBI): domain Eukaryota; kingdom Metazoa; phylum Chordata; class Mammalia; order Primates; family Lepilemuridae; genus Lepilemur; species Lepilemur ruficaudatus. Next base: position 9,628 of record CAUYRT010079326.1, on the reverse strand, counting down.
GTTCTGGAGAACTTCCTTTAAAACCTTTAGAGACCCCAGCTGCTCATCTCAAAATAGAGAGAATCCACTTAAAAATAACATAGAAAACAGCTGATTTTTTCTCAATTGTGTCTTTCCACATGACTGACTGTAAGTAAAAGATAACATTGGCCTGGGCTGTTACAGGACTGCTGGGAATGACCCCTGATTTCTATAGCATCATTTCCGTAGAAACAGTAAGAGTTACGGTACGTGGGGAATTGGAGTTAACCTTATTAATGGTAAGGACTGCACCTGCGCTAGGGGAGCTGCGTGTTGGCCTGAAGACCTTTGGTCCACCTGACTAGATGGTCTACAAGTTTGGTTCGAAACAAAGGCTGTGACTACTGTGTGTCAGGGCTATCATACACACCTTGATTTTTGTCCATGGCAGTTGTACCTACATTTCCTGTGTGGGTGAGGGGGCAAAAGAAGCTATGCTCTTGAGAAACTGCTGAGTTTCTGTGCAGTAAAGAAGCCTTAGGCCTGATGAGTTTCCTGCTTTACCTCCTATAAAGCTGAGCAAATATAATATTAGGTTTAAGCCTATTGGTGTCTGGAGAGTCTGAATGACAATTTGAATCTCAAATCTCAGCAGTGGTGAAAGTTGACCAGGCTTTCAGATCCGTTCAGACTCAATATGGCCAAAAGTTCTGGGAGGGAGTTCTGAAAAGAATCTGATGTTGATCCAAACTGGGTATTAGGCAGCGAAAGCTCTGCAGAAAATAACTGGGCTTGAATCTTACTATTGGAACATGGATGGCACAGATTTATCCCCTGTTCAATTGGCAAATGGATCATCAGTGAAATAAAACTGAAGGGAAAGTGGCTCAAGATACAATGAATTCCTTATTTCCTTGTTAATTAATAGCTGCATGAAACTGAAACCACTTGGGGGAAGGAGAAGCAGCAAGTAGAGCAAGCAGCTTCATGACCTGTGCTGGAGATGAAAACAGAAGCCTGCTTGGGACTTGGAAGGACATTACACTTAATATTGATGTCCATCTTCTACAACTGCAGGCAAGTGACACTGGAAACAAGTGACTATGGTGCAGCCCTGTTCCATAAAAATAGAATGTGAGCCACAAAGGGAAGTCATGTGTGTAATTTTAAATTTTACATTAACTATATTTAACAAGTAAAAAGAAACAGGTGAACTTAATTTTTTAAAAATTTAACTCAATATGTTCAAAATATTTTAACATTTGTAGTAAAAATTGAGGAGATATTTTACATTCTTTGTTTCGTACTAAGTCCTTGAAATCTGGTATGTATGTATATTTATGGCACGTCTCAATTCAGACTACATTTCTAGCGCTAAATAGCCACGTGTGGCTAGTAGCTACCAAATTAAACAAAGCAATTATAGTATTAATATAAAGGAGCTGGGTCACTTTGCTGAGAAGTGATACTTGCTGGCAGGTATCTGGGCAATCCATGCTTTCCCGGATATTTAGGTCAATTGGCCTAGGAGCTAATAATATATTTTTGGACACTGCAGCATGAAAAGTAATGTTTGTTGTGAATGCTAACCCTCAACTTGCTGCAGTGTTGCAGGGAATTCAGGAATTACTGGCAGGGATAACAATATCAATGGCCCTTTGGAACAGGTGAAGCCTGGAGTTGTGTGAATCTAGCTGAGAAGTGAAACTGATGGGGTCTCTCACTGCTGCGAAGCAGAACACCTCTGTGGAAGAGGAGATTTGTGAAGTGTAGTAGCAAACCTGGGCTGCTGATGAGACAGTGTGAAATGAGCCTACCCAAACCGTATCCTCTGACCTACACTCTGGTAGACACTGGTTAGAGTCGTCCCTCGGCATGTGCCCCTCATTTTGGGAAGGCAGGAGGGTATGTAGACTCATGGGTACATTTATTTACTCTTGCAGCTGTCGTTCTGGGTTTCATTGCTGGCGAGAAAACCTGAGCTACTCAGAAGAAAGATCATGGGCAGAGGTAAATCTATTAACTCTCTTTAGGTGGCTGTTGAGACACAAAAAGAGCACAGGGAAAAGGGACAGCATTCCTGAATGATTTCCTGGCACGTTATTGCCTGCTGGGAGGACGGAAATCTGTCCCAGTTTCTGCAGCGGCCTCCCCTGAAGAACCCTGTTAGATCTGTTCCTTTCATCTCAGAAGTTAAGTCCCCTGGTACCAGTGGGGAATGGAAACAAAAGGCGCTGACACGGGTTGCCGGGTTGCTAAATTTACTCCATCGGTTAAGGCAGTTGCAACGGGAAAACACTGACTTGAAGGCCAGGGTCTCCTTGCCCAATTCTGAGCCAGGCTCTAAGGCTGTGGTGAGAGTTGCATGGCCGGGGGTAGCGAACACAGCTTTTGCGGATTACCCGACGCCAGAGCCAAATATATGTTAGTACTGCTGAGGAATAAGAAGGCAATCAAGAGCAACAGAGAAGGTGCTAGAGCAGGAAAGGAGGCAAAGGTATCATGGCCATACTAAAAACTGTAGCCAGGAAAAAAGAGAGTTAAATGTATCTAGTAGGTGGCATTGCCTTTGGCTAAATGTGTAATTGGGAAGGATGTGGCACGCAAATGAAGAATCTTGTTGTTTCTGGCTTGAGCCTAATCTTGGGCTAGTCATTCCTTAGCCCAGCTTTAAGTAGATAAAATGGGAGCCCTTAGAATTCCCTAAATCTTCCTATGTAGTAAATATTAAATAGTGCAGGATTCCAGGAAGATAATGGCACTCTGATTAAGGGAACGGTGGAGGCAGTGGCGCTAGTTCTTACTAATTCTCCCTGGAATAGCCTGTTTGGCCCACGATAAACGTGGCGGATCCTGCGGGCTGACTGCTGCCGTTTGTGTTCGCTAAAGGCGTCCCCCAACAGCCTCCGTCATGCTGGCTGTGGTGAAACCCATTCAAGAGTTTCAGCAGAACAAAGGAGGCTGCTATGGTTTGATATAGTTAACTAATGCTTTCTTTTTAGTCCCAATATTTTAAAAGGTCAAACAGAATATGCCTTTGTGTGGGATGGTACAATTAAAATCTTCCTGTCCTCCCCAAGGGAACCTGAATTCTCCAGCATATTGCCACAACCTGAAAAGAAACAATTCAGGCCACATCACTGTCAAAAGTAAACAGTTTAATGATAAATGATAATTTCCCCTCTCCAAGGAGAAAGGGAGATTTGGAAACTAGTGTACAGTACCTGTGACTAAGTAAAATGTGGCTAATTAATCTAGAGATTCAAGGCCTAGCCCTATCAGTCCACTTTTTGGGAATAACCTGGTCTGAGGACACTATATACAATTCACAAACATTAAAGGACAAGTTGCTGTCTCTTCTGGACACCACTATGAGAAAAACAGCTTATAGTACTACTGAAATCTAGTGTGTACATTTTGGATTTATGTTGCCCCACTGTATAAAGTGACTAGAAGACAGACTGAATTTCAAAGGGGAGCAAAGGCAAACTGTCAGAGACCTGAGGCACACAGTAGCCCAAGCTGCCCCATGTGACCTCAAAATTCACCAATTGTGAAGGTATCTGCTACTAAAACACACCTAGACTGGGGTTTCTGGAAAAAGCTCAGTAGTGGCACTCTAAGGTGGTTGCTAGGATTCTAGACTAGACAATTCTCTGATGTTATCAGCAGGTGTAATCTATTTGAATAACATCTACTGGCATTCTCTTGAGTTCTGATAGAAATAGCCCCCAAGCCTGAAGGAATCTGAAGGGCATCAGTCCATAGTTAGGCCTGAGACCTTATCATGGATGATGTCAAAAAGACATTCCAACCTAAGTTCCCTGATGAAATGAAAATGGTGTACTCAGGAACAATTCAAGGGGAATGACTTGGTGGAGTGTGGCATATCCATGTAACGGAAGCCATCTGGCAGGGACCAGTGATGGAATCTCCAGAGTGGTCTGCTTTCAAGTCTCTCTTCCCATTGATGCAAAACAGGCCATCTGGTTCACCAGTGGAAAGTGCCGTATGGAAGATCAGGACCCTAACCGTACCTGGCAGTTCACTGAGTGCTATGAATAACATTAGTTAAAAAAAGCAAAGGTATGTCTGTATGTTGAGCTGACTTGAGAACAGTATATGTGGCAGGACCAAAAGAATTGGTTCTTGATCTCAGAGCAATATCTGGAGATTCAAAACCTCCTGGGATCTAGCCGGTGGCTTTGCCTTGCCTGTGGGCAGGCAAATGGGCCTTTGTTAAATGCACAGTTAAGAACATCCCATGGCGGGAAATGCAGTTCCTTATAGAAATTCCAGGGGAGAATTAAATCTGGTCATATGATACCTGCCAAGTTGCTGGCTCAGAAGGGGACTAGAGTACTAAGGCAAGTGCCTTGGATTGGCCATGCATGTAACCGTGGTGGTGCTCAGGCCCTGGCGCAGTGGGCAGAACTGTGACATATTCTTGTGTCACCCATTGAAGCCATTTAGATGGCAAGGCCTTGTCGTGAGTATCAACAAGAAAAAACCTGCTTTAAAATTGCTTTGGGGTTGAATCTCCCAAGGACAAGTGCTAACACATAACTGGCAGATGGAGGAATGCTTAGGTTCCTTGCCATGGCTCCTGGAGGATTCAGTGGACTTCGGCAGAAATTCACAGATAGTTCATCTTGGGCTTTGTTTACATTTTAACAAAAGCCACAACTGAAAATATTATTAAGGGCTTGGAAGGAGGCATTTTTATAGCAGTTTGGGCCTCTCAAATAGATTTCATTAGACAAACGAACACATTTTAACATGGCCAGTGTATAAAATGGCCCAAGAGCACAACATAGGAAGGAACGTATCATATCCCATCCACCCACAGAGCTGTAGCTCAAATAGAACTTGGAATGGGGGATGCTGAGGGCAGTCAAAGTCTGGATAATCTTAATTTAGTTACTTCATTCTCTGATTCTTGGTTTCTTATTCTAGGAAAATATTACACTATCTATTCTAGTAGGGTTTTTTTAGGGTGAGAGAAAATACATAAGACACCTGACAAGGTCCTCAAATTGTTATTGTTGTGTTATTATTTTGATTGTAATAATTATAGAAATTGCATAAAGCACAATATGAAAGAAAAATGCTAATAACAACTTGAATCATTTTACTATAAGATGTTTTAAACTAACAGTACCTAACTAGCATTAAAATACTATGTGAAGTAGACTTACCCGGTTGCCTGTTCCCCACATGGCTGCCTTACATTTGTGCACTGTTACACTAAAAGGTTAACCAACAGCATAAAACTAAAAAGACTGCCTCACCCCTCAAGGCCTCATTGTCTTACTGTTACAATAGATGGGTTTTGCCATATGACTGTTAGAATATTTGCAAATCTAAGTTCTGCAATCAGGGAGCCTTTAATGTTGTAAATATGTTCAATGAAGCACAAATAATTTTAAGTGTGTCCGTGAGATAAGGCACGTAGAGTCACATCAGGACTCTTTCAGAAATAGGATCTCAGTTCTGTGGGGACACAATGACTAGACTCTTGAATAGGGGTTAGTCTGTACTCCCAGTAAGACAGGGTATGAGAGAGACCAACGGTCCCTGGACATTAAAAGGGTTAAGTGACCTTTTTATTCTTTAATGACTGGCTTCTTTGCATTAAAGCTGCACCTAAATAATAATTTTTAGCATAGATGAAGCTTTTCTGTAAGCTTATCATTATTAGATCACTAAATTAGAAGACACATTAAATATTTTATTACTATGCTTTGAATAACCCAGTTATAAAATTATCCTGTGTATATTTATGCCTAGATGTGCACTGATATTCTTTATTCTAATTAGCACTCAAATATTTCTTTTAAGATATTTCAATTTTCAGGAAATAGCTTCAGCTTAAATTCTAATGGACTATCTGCCAAAAAAAAGCAAGGAGTTAAAAAAACAAAGCCCTAAAACTTTTGATTTAGAGACTCTATATGTTAGCCAATATTTAGTGGTTATAAAATTAACACACTTCATACAAAATATAGGTAATAATAAACATTAAATAGAATGAACTAAAACATGATCTAAAAACAAAGATGGCTAATTAAAAACATAAAATTAAAGAAATAGTTTACTTTGTCCATAAGTAAATTACTGTGCTTCAAGCAAGTTAGAAGGGCAGGCAATGAAGAATGGAAAAAGCAGTTTGGTTGTTGTAGAATTCTTTTTACAGGAAGACCCTTTTTCACTAAATTTGGAACAGAGAACAACGGTTCAGTAATTATGCATCAATACTATATTGTGAAACTTTCTAAGTACCTTTCATTTTCTTTAGAGAATTATGCCAAAGACTGATTTATATAAAATGCATACTGTAACTAGAAATACATATTAACATGTGAGATAAGAAATAATTTCCTATCCTATTCTTAGTCCTCAAACATGACAAAAAAAGAATAAAAACAAAAACTTTTTGGATGTGAGAATGGTGAAGGCATGAAGATTGCCACTGAGTATGAACAAAATATTAAGCATTTATGACAGTGTGAGTGTCGATTATGTGAATTGTTGTAAGATATAACAGTTTTAAATACATTATTTTCTTCCTAATGTTTCTACTTTAGTAGGTAGCTTTGGGGCATTCTTTATACAATTAAAGTGTTAAATAGATTATTCCAAAGGTCTTTTTGTAAATAATTTTCTGTAACTTTATTGTCAAATGGGAAAGTAACAAAGGAAGGCAAACTGAATTGTTATTAATTTCCATTTGGATGATTTCAATATGTGTAGATTTTTAAAAATTGCAAATAGACATAACAATGATTTACTTTCTTGGGAAAAATCATCATCCTTTAGAAAAATCTGAGATAATAGATGTGAATGAATTAAAAATTGTTTTTCTGAAATACCAGTTTAAAATAAAATAGTCATTTTCATACACCTATATACATTTCTATAGCACTTAAAAATGGATGGCTTAAAAGAATGCAATTATAGATGAGGTTGAAAAATATTTTATAGTTGCAAGTCAATTGTTAATGTAAAATTCTTTCAAATCTAACTCTAGGAGAACGTTGCATTTATTATAGATGACATCTGAATGAGCTATTAGCCAAGTTTGTGCTTGGCATATTGAATTTAGATTCAGAAATGGTTTGGAGATTAATAAATGGTAAAATGTAAGTTTAAAAAGATGAATGTTTTAGATGAAATGTTATGAAAATATAATACAAATATTTTAGGAGACATGAGAAATCAATGGAATGATTTATTTAAAAATCTATATATCTATTTCTAGCATATGTTAGATTCTTTCAGTGCCAACTCATAATTACGGAGTGATATAAGATGTTACGACAGACGGCATATGTAAAAAAGTGGCATTTCTGTTTTAGTTAACTTTGAGATGGAAGTCACCATAATTCATAATTAGTTTATAGATTATATTACTTTTGGATATTATTGTCCTGACCAGATTTTCAGAGAGCACATAGGTCTAAGAAATAGTTGTGTTTAACATAAACTCTGATTATTTGTTTGCAGGAAATACTTAAAATCTTATAATTTTTGTTTTGCTTGAGAAGGTGAAATTTTAACCCCTGCTATCAGAGTCATTTAAATAGATTTTCTTTGAATATAAATTGTTGGGAAACTACTTTTCCTCAGATATGTATGAAAGAAATTTGTAGGAAATATTTCATCTATTTTAAGAATATCTTAACTCTAGAATACAGCAAAACTGACCTGGCATGGAAAGATTATGATGTAATTTAGTGTGTATAGATGCCATATCGCTTTCAACCATGGAGCCTCAATCTCTTCAACCAAAATAGTATACATGTATATTTGTATTTGTTCTAAGACTATAGAGCTGACAAAATTCACAGGCAGAAAAATCAATTATTTGTTATCCTTAGAAGTTATCTTGAATTATTTTTAAAGTAAGATAGCATATAAATACACAAGTAAATAAAATAATTACAGGTTTGCATACAGATAGTAAAAATGCAGTCAATGATATCTGTATTAAAAAAAAAGAAAACTAACCATTGTGCCTAATAAAACTAACTCGGTCATGATTTCTTAAATCAGGAACTAATGATCTATTGCTATTTCATTTGCATATACAAATAATAATTAATAAATAATAAGTATGCAAACAGAGGCACTAGAATATTGTGGCGATGTGTTTTTTCTCAGCAAACCATTGTATCATTATGTTGCGTTGTGGAAGAAGCTACATGAAATGCATTGAAGCAATCCCATTTCATCCATACTGCTCAACACACTTGTTCAGAAATATCTTCGTGTGTCTTTATAAGCCCCCAGGACTAAAGTAACGATATCATATATGAGAATAGCAACTTCTAACCAAAATACATTCATGTCATGCACACACCCACATATACACAGCACTGGAGAGCGCATCCGGGACATGGTGCGGTGGGTAATCAGCAGGCCATGGCAGTGTGGGGTGGGGAAATAGGGCGGTAAGAGCAAACTTGGGTTCTTTCACAATGGACAAAGGATTCTCTGGTACCTTAAGAGAGGAAAAAGAAAAGTACAAAAGATTGTATAGAATGCCTGAGCCAATGCCAAACCAAGTTTAAACTTCCCTAGGAATAATATTTGTATTAATGGAAGGTTCCTTGTGGTGACAAACTTTCTATGATCAGACTATTTTATGTACATTGCCTGTTCTGCCAAATCAGAGCACTGAAGAAATTCATGTAAACCAGTACTCATGATAATAAAGGGTATAGGGTCAACATCTGGACTCATTTTGATTATGTTTATTTGAAGATTTAGATTGCTCAGACTGTTTCTAAGCCAAATACATAGTTTAAAAAAAAATGATGAGTTTGGTCGGCCCGGAGAGGTGTTAGTTGAGGGAAATAGTTTTCAAAAAGTTAAAGTAAGCACCCCTGAATTTGCCCAATGCTTATAATATTGAAGAAATAAATGGGATGAGTATGCTTTCTCGTGAATATATTTATATTACTACATTTTTAAAAATAAAAGTACGAATTCATTGTCTGTGAGGTAAGCCTGATTTTTCATCATAGTTCTTTGTAAAGCAATATTTAATTGAATATACAACTTTCATTTTGTAGTTTCTATAAACATTAACTGTTTAGTTATTGGAGATATAATTATAATATGTTGATCTTCCAAAGAGAGATTATATAGATAATCCCTACTATATAGTCTTATACATATATGTATATATATGAATGTATATTGCAACACTACATCAGATTATGCAAATTCCATGTAATTAAAAATTTACACTTAAAAAATCAAATTAAAAAAAAGTAAAATAGATTATTTGAAATTATTTTCCTAAGATGAAAAACAAAGGGAGAAGTGGGATATTGGGAAAGAACATGTAATTTTAGTAGCAAAACTTATTTTATTTTATTTTTTTATTTTTTATTTTTTTTGAGACAGAGTCTCACTCTGTTGCCTGGGCTAGAGTGCCGTGGCATCAGCCTAGCTCACAGCAACCTCAAACTCCTGGGCTCACGCGATCCTCCTGCCTCAGCCTCCCGAGTAGCTGGGGCTACAGGCATGCACCACCATGCCCGGCTAATTTTTTCTATATATTTTTAGTTGGCCAATTAATTTCTATTTTTAGTAGAGACGGGGTCTCACTCTTGCTCAGGCTGGTTTTGAACTCCTGACCCTGAGCGATCCACCCGCC
>CAUYRT010079321.1:0-34287 GCA_963574885.1 Lepilemur ruficaudatus | reverse complement strand
CTGATAAATGTTATTCCTATATGTCCACTTAGGTGTTGATAAGTTAATACCAATTTCCTGGAGAGTACATGTGGTGCTTATTTTTCCATTCTTGGGATACTTCACTTAGTAGAATGGATTCCAGCTCTCTCCAGAAAAATACAAGAGGTGCTTCACTGTTGTTTCTTATAGCTGAATAGTACTCCATGATATACATACACCACATTTTAGTAATCCACTCATGTATTGATGGGCACTTGGGTTGTTTCCACATCTTTGCAATTGTGAATTGTACTGCTATAAACATTCGAGTGCAAGTGTCTTTTTTATAGAGTGACTTTTATTCTTTTGGGTAGATGCCCAGTAATGGGATTGCGGGATCAAATGGTAGATCTACTTGTATCACTTTAAGGTATCTCCATATTGCTTTCCACAGAGGTTGAACTAGTTTGCAGTTCCACCAGCAATGTAGGAGTGTTCCTATCTCTTCACATCCACGCCAACATGTTTTCTTTTGGGACTTGTTAATTAAGGCCATTCTAACTGGAGATAAGTGATATCTCATTGTGGTTTTGATATGCATTTCTCAGATGATTAGAGATGTTGAGCATTTTTTCATATGTTTGTTGGTCATTATTCTGTCTTCTTTTGGAAAGTTTCTGTTTATGTCCTTTGCCCACTTTTTGATAGGGTTGTTTGATATTTCCTTGCTGATTTCCCTGAGTTCTAAATAGATTCTAGTTATCAGCTCTTTATCAGATGTGTAGCTTGTGAAAATTTTCTCCCATTCTGCAGGTTGTCTGTTTGCTCTCGTGACAGTTTCTTTGGCTGTGCAGAAGCTTTTTAGTTTGATCAGGTCCCATTTATTTAAAAATGTTACTATATTTTTGAATAGATCTGCAGTTGTATTTATAAGAAGTATTTGTTGATGATAGCTATTTAAAATAATAATACTTCTTTGTCTTTCTCCTATACTAAACACAAGTTAAAGAATTCCTAGCTGTGAGGATGGAAGGCTTAATCACTTTGCTAACTCCTACTATGAGAATATATATATACATATATTTACATATATTTGTATATATATACACATATATTTGTGTGGTGTGGAGAGGTTATTATAAAATTATAATCATAAAGAAGTAATCCATATGATTTTATATAAACTATTTCTAGATTTTCAAAACAGAATAAGCTATATTCTTCTGGACACAAATTTCTTCACACCTATTCTGTGTATATCTGAAAATAAAATTTGAAATAAATGGACCAATTTTGTATTAGACACAATGTTAAATCAACTGCTCTATATCACAGTTAATTTTAGAAGCTTATATTGATGCTAAATTAAGGAATTTCACTTTAATGTTCCATAAGGTTAACTTACAAAACACAAGATTACTAACACCTAGAATATTTCAAAAACACTGACACTTGACATAGTATTTATGAATATGAGGCAATATCATAACAAGTATAAAGAAATGCTCTAGGGCCAGGCACAGTGGCTCACACCTGTAATTCTAGCACTCTGGGAGGCTGAAGTGGGAGGATTGCTCAAGGTCAGGAGTTTGAAATCAGCCTGAGCAAGAGCGAAACCCCGTCTCTACTAAAAAAAGAAAGAAATTAATTGGCCAACTAGAAATATATAGAGAAAATTAGCCGGACATAGTGGTGCATGCCTGTAGTCCCAGCTACTTGGGAGGCTGAGGAAGCAGGATCACTCGAGCCCAGGAGTTTGAGGTTGCTGTGAGCTAGGCTGATGCTACAGCACTCTAGCCCAGGCAACAGAGTGAGACTCTGTCTCAAAAAAAAAAAAAAAAAAAAAAAAAAGAAATGCTCTAATTTTCCCTGTGTCACAATTATGGGGTAAATTTAGGATGAGTTTTTAAACCATAAATAATTTGTGAACTAAGTCCAGTTTTTTTAGCTTGGCTTATAATTCTAAGTGCTGAAAAAAATGAAAATTTAAAAAAATTTTAGAAGCATTTCTATTTTGTGGGCATTAAGTGGATTATTTTAATGAATAATTTATTTTTATCCAGGTCAATAAACTTTTATTTTTTAATATTCTGAAATATGTGTACATACATAAACTTTATTCATATAAATAGAATCTCACCACTAGATATCCCAGCCCCAGTCTATCAGTTCTTTAGTTCAACGTACGAGGATGGAGAGAAAAATATTCAGACTGATTATGGATCATAGATCATAAGCACATAAATGTGATACAAAATATTAATCTACTTATACCAAATACTAGTCATTAGCATCATATTTTCTAGTTATTTTGTACATCCATGTAAGGCTAGAAGCATAGAAAGGGCTCTAGGTTTATAAACAGACCTAAATTCAAGTTGCAGTTCTGCTACTTACTAACCATACAGCCCTACATGTCTAAAAAGCAGTGTTAAGTCAGAAACAATGAAGGGCCAGATATTCAACCCTATTTGCAAGCTACCAAATTAGTCAGCGATAGCGTCTATTTTTCTATCTGCCTGCCTCCCTCTCCCCCTCTCTCTCTCTTTCTGACAGAAAGACACAAGAACTCTGGATCAGAAACAAAGAAACAATTTATTTAATTTACTCATGGCAAAAGCAGCAGCTACAACAACTTATTCAGTCCAATTCCCTGAATTCTGCCACCATGGGGCAATGCAGTAGGGGCTAGCTAGATGTTGTTACTAGCACATACAGTGGAGAGCATCACAGGAGAGTAACCTCAAAATTGATCAACTTTTATCTTCTATTGGGTTGCAACTCTGCTGTGCTCCAGAGAGAAAGATTACTCATTACTATAGAATGTAAGTATCTCTCCTTGGGGAAGGGAAAAAGAAGGTCTTTTATTTTTATTACCCTGGGATGTCTCCAGGGAAGACCATGTCACTAGTTTTACTATCCTGGAATTTCTCTTTATACAAAAATTGGTACTATAAATGCTTTTGCTTATAAGACCTGGAATAGGCAGGAACATGAGAAATCCATGAACTATCTCTTAACAGTTTCCCATCTGTAAATAGGGATAATAATGTACACATTGAAATTATAATGAATCATTAAAAGGTTTAAATGTAAGGTGCTTAACAGAGCAACTAACATATAGAATAATTAACTATTTGAGACAGGAGTTGGAATAGGCTTGCAAGAGATGTGCTAAACAGGAGTGCTTTTAATTCACTTGGTACAAAATGAAAAAAGTAAAATCCTACTATCCATTTATAACAACATAAAAACTACCCTATGAAATGGTTATCTTATAAAACAATCCAATGTCTACTATACAAACAAGATGAAAAAGACCCCTCCATTTATTCTAATTAAGCTCTTTAACAGTGATTTTCAAGTTGTAGAGTGTGACTCACTAGCAGAAGATGTTAACTGTAGGTTGGTCACAACCATTATTTTAAAATTTAATAGAATAGAATAAAAAATCAAAGTGCACTGTGGCTACCAACAATATAAATTATTTACTGAAACTTTTCAGTTGCATATATGTATGTATGTGTATATATACACACACACACACACACACACACACACACACACACACACACACAGAGGCATCCTTGATAGCAATATAAGCTGTATTTTTCAGTGTGGACTGACTGGCAAACATACTCATTTGGTTTTATGATAAGATAGATAAGTGGTTCTATGTCCAAGAATTGGCAATTTAAAAATAGTACCTAATATTTATCAACAAATATTTAAGAAAATAAAAGAGGAAACCTGAGTTTTCGACATAATGAAAATCAGAAACGATATGAACCAAATGCCAAATTTCAATTGAAGAAAAGATAATAGAAATAAATTAAATTATAATAGCAAAAACCACATAAACGGTCCTGATTTAAAAGGGCTAAACATGTTAATTAAAAAGTTAGACATTTTTAAAATCCTTTCAACAATATGCTTTTCTGCTCAGTTTCTGAAAATTCTGCTAATCTTCCCCAACTCGTGTGATCCTCAGACTACATTTCTAATAATATACTAAGTATTAAAGAAGATAAATGCCAGAAACAATCACTACACCAAAGAAGCTTATAACAAAACAAAATTAAATCATAGTCAATACACATTATACCATAAACTCTTGACTGCACAGGGCTAAGTATATATCTTATATATTATCTAAAATGTTTTGCCTTCTGTTCCTTTGGGTCATTTTATTACTCTTCCAGTCAGCAGAAAAGTTTTTAGAAAGTCAGCTTATACATACGCTGTTAACAATTCCAAGAAGTGATCTGATGAGAAAGTCCTTTACTAATATAGATGGTTTATCTTATAAGAATAAATGTAGTCAGAAAAACTGGACTTGAACACTTAGTCTTATCATGATATCTACCTAGCCATGTGAACTTGGCCAAATATTATGTCATTAAATATGAAATGTCCAATTTCAAATCAAAAGTATAGTTTAGTATATCTCAAAGAAGCAGCAGTACAATTAATCAAAGTATGCACCAAAACTATCAACACAGTTTTGCCATCCTTTTGGGCAGGATAGGGAGAGACAGACTTTCCATCTGTAGCCCCAGGCAGAGTGCAGTAGCATCATCATAGCTCGTTGCAACCTCAAATTCCTGGTGATCCAGGTGATCCTTCTGCCTCAGCCTCCTGAGTAGCTGGTACTACAAGCACGTGTCACCACGTCCGGCTAATATTTTCCTCTTTTATGTAGAGACATGGTCTCGCTCTTGCTCAGGCTCGTCTCTAACTCCTGATCTCAAGCAATCCTCCCACTTCAGCCTCCCAAAGTGCTAGGATTACAGGCATGAGCCACTATTCAATATTATACTAGAAGTATTAGTCAGCAAGAAAAAAACTAAAGGCTTCCAAATTAGGAAGGGAGAAATAAAACTACCTCTATTCGCATATGACATGATTTTGTATATAGAAAATCATAAAGAATCCACTAAAACATTACAAGTAAATCAGTTCAGAAAGGCTGCAGGATATAAGATTAATGTTTAAAAAAACAATTGTTTCTCTACCCACTTGCAACAAACAATCTAACATGAAATTAGGGAAACAGTTCTACTTAGAATAGCATTAAAAAGAAAAAATATTTATGAAAAGGTTTTCTTTAAAGTGTAAAACTTAGCCTCTGAAAACTATAAAACATTATGGAAAGAAAATAAATATGATCTAAATAAATGGAAAAGCATCCCATGTTCAAGGAAGACTTCATGAAGATGGCACTATTTACCCCTTATGGATCTATAGATTCAACACAATCCCTATTAGAATCCCAGATATATTCATTGTATAAATTAACAAACTGATTCTAAAATTCATTTGGAATTGGAAGGGACCCAAAATAGTCAAGGAGAAAGAACTAGGTGGTGGCAGAGGTGGTGGTGGTGGTGTGACAGCTAAAGTATATAAGGTTTCTTTTTCAGGTGACAAAAATGTCCTAAATTTGACTACAGTGGTGGTTACACATGTCTATGAATATACAATAAACAACTGATCCTAGGACTCTGGGAGGCCGAGGCGGGCGGACTGTTTGAACTCTGGAGTTTGAGACCAGCCTGAGCAAGAGTGAGACCCTGTCTCTACTAAAAATAGAAAGAAATTAATTGGCCAACTAAAAATATACACAAAAAATTAGCCGGGCATGGTGGCACATGCCTGTAGTCCCAGCTACTCGGGAGGCTAAGGCAGGAGGATTGCTTGAGCCCAGGAGTTTGAGGCTGCTGTGAGTTAGGCCGACACCATGCCACTCTAGTCCGGGCAACAGAGTAAGACGCTGTCTCAAAAAAAAAAAAAAAAAGTAGCATGAAAACAAAATTAAAGAACAATTTAATTTCCTTTAGGGGAAGGAGTCACAGAAAGGTACTAAGGAGTGATATCATTTCAGCTAATTATATGTTTTACTGTTAAGTCTTTAGAAATTTGAAAATACTCATATAGCAGTAATTAACCAGAATAGTTCAAACCTGAGCATGCTAGTCTTGCATTACATATTGCTATGCTAATGACGTTCATAAGTGAACAATTTTCTACATAATTTTCAATGCAATGGCAGCCAAATAAATACAAACACAGAAAACATGAAGAATAGTGGTTTGTATCATGCAAGCAACTACATTACACAGGGAAATATCATGAGAGCCAATATACAGTAGATTTTGGATTAAGTAAGCCTAAACACAGCTGGGTGCAGCAGCTCATGCCTATAATCCTAACACTCTGGGAGGCCGAGGCAGGAGTTCGAGACCAGCCTGAGCAAGAGTGAGACCCCGTCTCTACTAAAAATAGAAAAAATTAGCCGGTTGTAGTGGCACACACCTGTAGTCCCAGCTACTGAGGAGGCTGAGGCAGGAGGATTGCCTGAGCCCAGGAGTTTGAGGTTGCTGTGAGCTAGGCTGATGGCACGGCACTCTAGGCCAGGCAACAGAGCGAGACTCTATCTCAAAAAAATAAAAAAGAAAGCCTAAACATATTAGAAATCTTTGAAGAAGTCAAGATGGACAGTAAAGCAAACAAACAAAAACAGATACGAAGAAGTAAGTGTAATATTTGCAAAAATCCTATCAACGCATACAATATATCATGGCATGTATAAGAGACCTTGGTAGAAGCATTGTAAAAATGCAAATCCAGTATGTTCCAATGTTCCAAAAATGTTCAACATATCAAACTATTGCTGGTAAAAATGCATTTTGCAAATGGACAATAATTAAATATTGACTAAATAAATATCTCTTGTATAAATCTGCCAGCCATTTCAATCTTTCAGAATTATGTATTTATTTAAAATTGCTAATACACAGCATGCTATATAGTCAATCAAAACAGTAAACAAATGCACTAAGTGGAAAACAAGTCTCTCACAAAAAGCAATTCTTCAGCTTTCCTCCACTTGTTGCCAGTTTCACATGCGTTCTTATTGCATTTCCATTTTTATTTGTGTTTATTTCTTGACTCTATTCTAATCTCCTGATCTGTCAACAGATGAACACAGATAATATATATACATTGAAATGTATATATCTTAGATTTTCCAAAAAAGTCTAGATGTCTATTTCTTTATCAAAGTAAATGCTACATACACCTTAATTTTCAAATAAGGCATATGTTTGCTGACAGTTTTAAATAGTAACAGAGTTTCCATATTAGGAACTAAAATACAGCATACGAAACCTGGTTGAGAAAATATTTTAAAAATGAAAAGTTACCAGGTGCTTGTGTAAATGAAGACTATCATAGTACTCAAATTATCAAAAATTTTATCGGACTGGCCTGTAATCCTAGCACTCTGGGAGGCCAAGGCAGGTGGATTGCTCAAGGTCAGGAGTTCGAGGCCAGCCTGAGTCAGAGCGAGACCTCGTCTCTACTAATAATAGAAAGAAATTAATTGGCCAACTAAATATATATAGAAACAATTAGCTGGGCATGGTGGCGCATGCCTGTAGTCCCAGCTACTTGGGAGGCTGAGGCAGAAGGATAGCTTGAGCCCAGGAGTTTGAGGTTGCTGTGAGCTAGGCTAATGCCATGGCACTCTAGCCCGGGCAACAAAGTGAGACTCTGTCTCAAAAAAAAAAAAAAAAAAATTTTTATGGGACTATAGGAAAACAACTAGGTTTTTCTCATATAATATAAACAATGCAAAATGTAGACACATGATGAAACAATGAACACAGTTCTTTAGATTTATAACTGGAATTTTATACCTTCTCCTTCCCCCCACACTCACCAACAAGACTATTTTTCTGATCAACAGAGTTGAATTCTAAAATCATGTTAAATGAACATAAATTAATATGCTGTTATATTTGAAATCAAATGAAAAACAATTTATAGTAATAGAATACAATAATATCAACTCAAATAGCTTAAATTCCTTATATGTAAGTGAAAATTGGCCCTTCAAAATGGAAGGAAATTTCATCAACTGGTTTAAAAATAACAATGAAATAAAGAGCAGCATAAACAGGACTACTTCTGGCCTATGGCTTCCTTCAATATAGAATATTATAAAGGGAAAAGGAAGCCAGTATTGATATAATAAAGAAACCTTCACTTTAATAAATCATTTCTTTAGGAAAAGGAGAAGTCTACAAAATCTTTGAAAGTGATTTATCTTCAGGTGAATAAAGTGAACAGCAACTGATTTTGTACTGAGGGAGTGATTCTTTTACCACTTACAAATGTAATTCTGTTAAATATCACTAGAATAGGTTGGGTGATCTCATGTTTTGAATAATTTATTTGTACATGTAAGATTTAGGATTTATTCTAAAGTTTTACATCCAATGCCACAGTTTCAGTTAGGCAATTAACTTGCCCATTATTCCATCATTTTTTGTATCTGTAAGATGAGTCCAGCTTGATATGGGAGCATAATAGTAGTGACATCACACACAGATTTGGGGAGACAGAGGTATGTCAGAGGTAAGACTGCTATGAGAAAGTGATGTATAAGCTGAGACATATGAAATGGGTATAAGTTGGTCACATGAAGGAAAAGAATGATATACACAGAGGAGATTGTATGTTTACGTTATGAGATGCAAGACCACCAAAACTTTCAAGTTACAGCAGAGAATTCTGGAGAAATCATGACTGTCCTCTTATTTAGTCTATAAAATGGATCATTTTGAAAATAAAACCTATTTTACTTATATTTGTAATCCTGAAATTCTGTGAAGTTAAAAAAGCAATTTAGATAAAGGAAAAATAGTGTATGAAACTTAGTTTCATGTGATTACTTTCTTAGTCTTTTAAGTCCTTGCTTAAAAGGGCTTTTTAAAAATACATATTATGGGAGCATTCTATCATAAAGAGAGAATCAGTTTAGATATGTGAGACAAAGGATATGAGAAAATAGGACTTACTGAATCAAATATTAATTTTAGATTCACAAGAAGTTTCAAAAATAGTACAGAAGGCTCCCAAACAGGCTTCACCAAACTTTCACTAATGACAAGTACATAACCATAGTCCATTATAAAATCCAGAAATTTGACATTGATACACTACTACAGATTCTACTCAAAATTCACTAATTCTTACATGCGTTCTTGTTTGTATGTTTGTGTAGTTCTATAGAATTTTATCAGCTGTAAAGATTCAAGTAATCACCACCTCAAAGAAGCCCTCTCCTGCAACTCCTTTATAGTCACACCAATCTCCCTTCTCCCCCGACATCTCTAGCTTCTGGCAAAAAGTGGTCTTCCAAGACTAAAATTTATTTTCATTTCAAGGATATTATATAATTGAAATCATATAGTAGGTAATCTTTTGAGATTTGCTTTTTTCATTCAGTATGATACCCTTGAGATCTACAGAAACTTTATTCCTTTGTAAAGCTGACTAATATTCCATTTTATAGACATATTACAGTTTGCTTATCTATTCACCTGTTGAAGGCTATCTGGATTATTTCCAGGTTTGGGCAATTACACATAAAGCTGCTATAAATATTTATATAGCAGATTTATATATAAACATAAATCTCCATTTCTCTGTGATAAATACTCAGGAATGTGATTGCTGAGTCATACAGAAAACGTATGTTTAATTTCATAAAAAGTGCCAAACTGTTTTCCAGAGTGGCTGGGTCATTTTACATTCCCATCAGCAATGCAAGAGAGATACAGCCATTCCAAATTCTCATCAATTTTTATTTCTGCTATTCAAATATATATGCAGTGGTATCTCATAGTGTGGTTTTAATTTGCACTTCTCTAATAGCTAATGATATTGAA
Source organism: Lepilemur ruficaudatus (assembly GCA_963574885.1). Taxonomy (NCBI): domain Eukaryota; kingdom Metazoa; phylum Chordata; class Mammalia; order Primates; family Lepilemuridae; genus Lepilemur; species Lepilemur ruficaudatus. Next base: position 24,589 of record CAUYRT010079321.1, on the reverse strand, counting down.
AATATTTTATATGGCTTATTTGCTATCTTACAGATCCTCTTCTATCACTTAAGATTTTTAAATATGTGATTTGAAGAGGGAATATGTAATAATATCTTTAAGTTCACAGTAAACTCTTCTATGTAAATGGTAAGACAACTGGGATAAATATACCAAAAGCTAATGAAGCTAGCTGTATGAATAAAAAGTAGAGACAAGCATAAGTTTACAAAATTTGATCTAATTTACTTAGAAAAATATCATTATAGGGATGATTTGATTAAAGCTATTTTAACACCCAGGAAAGGTCCTTAAGTCATAGGGCATAAATCAGATACTCTTAGTGTCCCTCCCATATCCTTTGGACCTAATCATTTCCCTAAATCCAGATACTTCTAATAGTATCTTGCTCTATATGCCTGAGGCTTTTTCCTCTAAAATGTTGAAAGCTGTTATGCCCACCATAGCACTGGGTAGGTGCAGAGTCCTCTGGATGGCAGTCCACAGCCACTAACAGGAAATATACTCACTCTCTCTCATTTCAGGTGAGTTAATCCTGAAAATAATTTTGACACTGATTTTTCCCAGAATTCTCCCACAAAATAAAACTCCACTAACCTACTGCAGTAGTTAAGTATTCATTAGCTGTCTTGTTTTCCTTGTATCGTTTCTTGCCCCATTGCCAGTGGGCTTTGTTCTAAAATCCTTGTCCTAGGTTCTGCTGCTGGGAAAACTTGTGTTAAGTTAAACCATTCACCACAATATAATAACTCTCATTAGCTGCAGGAAGAAACTGTGTGGAGACAGGCATGCTTCTGCTGGCCCTTGTCCCTCTTCTCAGAATGAAAGTTTTTCTTACGCCCTTTGGATGTTATTTGCTATACTTCTGGCTGTGAAGAGGACTCTTGATCTTAGACCTTCCTCTGTATCACAGGCACAGAGTGAAATGTGGTGGCAAAAATGTTTTCAAGGATATGAATTGAGGAAAAGAAGACAGAATTGACTTACCAATTCTCTAAGAGTTGAGTGTGTTCTGATTTTAGTGTTTTTTTTTCTTTGCTTTTCTTTTAAACGTTTTTATGCTTTCCAGTCTCTAGAATGAGCCTGTATAACTTTTGTCATCAGAAAAATAAAATTTTACTACCTTCAAAAATTTTTTGGAAATATTTGGGAGAAAAAGGTAGTGACAATAAACGAGATGTATGTATAATTAGCCCTCTGTATCTGTGGGTTCTGCATCTACAGATTCAAACAATCACAGATGGAAGATATCTAGCAAGGGCGGAGGACGCGAATGGATGGTTGCATCTGTACTGAACGTGTACAGGCCTTTTTTGCCCTTGTCATTATTCCCTAAACAATATAGTACAAAAATTATTTATATAACATTTACATTGTATTAAGTATTATAAGTAATCTAGAGATGATCTGAAGTATATGGAAGGATGTGTGTGTGTAGGTTACATGCAAATACTACACCATTTTATATAAGTGACTTGAGCATCTTAGATTTTGGTATCCAAAGAGGGTCCTGGAACCAATCTCCCACAGGTACCACGGAACAATTTTATTTTCCTCCGTCCATCTATTTACTTTTTCTACTTATTAGTTACTATTTTATAACTCTCTTAAACTACAATAGCATCTTCCTATATATATTGAAAACATAATTTCTAATATGTCCATTACACTAAAATTAATAGTGAAAAATTAGATGCCTACAACTACAAATGTAAGAAATTTTGACTCGTAAACGTAATAATTTCAACTTCCAGATTTAATTTGATATGATTAGAGACCATAAAGATCAACACAAATATAACCATATAGTTGATTTTCAAAAAAAATACAAAGGCAATTAAAGAGATTTTAAAAGAATTCAAGAAAGTGTACTAGAACAAATGGATATCCATATGTCAAAGAAAAAACAAAAACCTCAAAACCAAAAAAAAAAAAAAACCCCTCAGCTTTGTTCCACACCTCACCTTATATACATAAAAATTACCTCAAAATAGATCACAGATCTAAGTATAAAAAGTTAAACTATAGAATTTCTAGAAGAAAATACAGAAGAAAATCTTTATGACCCTGGATTAGGCAATGAGTTCTCAGGTATGACACAAAAGCATAAACCATTAAAAAAATTAATAAATTGGTAAGAACCTCTGCTTAATGAAAAGACAAGTCATAGACTAGGAGAAAATATTTCCAAATCACACATCTGACAAAGGACTTATATACAGAATGGATAAAAAATTCTCAAAATTCAATAACAAAAAAACAATTTTTTTTTAAAAAAAAGGCAAATGATCTGAACAGACACTTCTTCAAGGAAGATATACAGATAGTAAATAAGCACATAAAAATATGCTTGACATTATTAGGAAAGTAGAAATTTTAAAAAATGAGATACTCTTCTACCCCTAATACAATTGATAAAATAACATAACTGATAATACTAAGTGCTGACAAGGATGTGGAACCACTAGAACTCTCATACATTACTACTGGGAATGTAAAATGGCACAACCACTTTGGACGTGTTTGACAGTTTCTTGTAAAATTAAACATATAACCCATAAATCACACTCCTAATGAAATTAAAATTAATGTTAACACAAAAACATATATGTAAATGTTTATAGCAGATTTATAATCACCCCAAATCAGAAACAATTCAAACATCCATCCTAGAGTGGATGGATACACAATTTGCATTGCATCAAGATGCCGGAAAATTCAGCTATTAACAAAAAAACTACTGATACACAATAAAATAGATGAATCTAAGATGCACTTATAGCCAATGAAGAAAGTCAGATCAAAAGGCTATGTACTACATGATTTAATTTGTGTATCAGAAACTCAGGAGAGCTGGAGAAAGCTAAACTGACAGGTTTTGGCACAATTATGACAACAAGCCAGTATAAAAGTAACATTCAAGTCTTTAATCACTTACTGTGATAGAAGAAAGAGGTTTAACTGGAGAAAATGTCAGCTATCCCCCTGTTCTATTTTCCCCCAAGGAATGGCACATTGGTCAAGGGCCAGGTGGACCAGCACAGCTGTGAGGGTTGTACCACTGTCAAGGGAACTCCCAACAACAAAAGACTCCTGCAGTTTTATAGACCTCGGGGTCAGGTGGAGACTAGAAGTGCAAAAGTTAGGAATAGAAAAGTACTAAGTCACAGTGGACAAAAGAGTTTTCAAGTGTTTTCCATTCCTTTCCCTGATAAGGTCTTGGCAGAGGCACCTGGAGGAAGGCCTAATCAAAGGCCCCAGATAAAGATACCTCTGAATGAAGGTACCTGAGCTAGGAATGCAGCTATTTGTAAAAGCATGCCTGAGTCCTTGACTGCAACTTACTTCAGAGTCTGCAAGAGGTGTGCACCAAGTCTGGCATGGGGAGAGAAGCTTTCCCCATGAAGCATACCAGGTAAAACCTTTGTAAATGCCTATGATTGAACCTGAAAAATCACACAGGTTTTGGCCAGGAGCAGGAATCCTCAATATGAGACACAGGAAAAAACAAAACTATACATTATGTTTAGAGAATTATGGAGTATGGGATTTGATTTAAGCCTATTTAAAAGCTAACCAAAAAGCCTGTTACTAATTCATGAATTAGACAAGAGACTCCTGGGTCAAAGAAAAAAAAGACTTTATTACTTATGGCAAAGCACAAGAACATCACAGCATATCTGCACCTGTTCCCCTCACCCCAAGTCCTATGGGGGTAACTCAATATGGCTCAGATGGAGGCTGTGTGTACAGAGAGTTTGCACTGGCAGGTAAGGAACACTGAGCCTGGGGAATCCACCAATTTTATAGCAAGCAGTAACTAAGTTTGCTCTTTGGGGAGAGATGTTATCTTATGTCTCAAGTTTACCAGCTGCATATATAAACCTGACAAATGTCCCAGGAAAAAGAGCAGAGCCTTACAGTCTTGGCAACCTATGCAAGGAGGACTGTCTCTGTCAACAAAAACAGAGCAGGGTTTGCTAAGAGCCGAGGCAGGGGAAAGGATGACTACAAAGAGGGCACAGGCAAAGTTTTAGGGCGATAAAATTACTCTATCTTATTTCTGATAGTGGTTTCATGATTGTGTGCATTTGTCATAATTTGTAGAAATGTACACTACAAAGATCATTTTACTGTATATAAATTATTGCTTAATTTTTAAAATGGAAAAAATATTTTTTAAAAGTAAATCTTAAAAATACACAAACATACACACTCACACTTAGGACCCTATGTTAACATTCTTGGTGTCTCTTTCTGCATATGTCTACTTTTAGTAGCCAACTACTTAATGTTTGCAGCATTCATTTAAAGTTAATTAATTATACTTTAAGATATACTTAAATACCTATTCAAACTTATTAAAGCCACATAATTTCTAAATCTGTTTTGTATAACAGTTTTTGAGAAAGAAAATAGATTAAACTTGCAAACCACAATAAATTAAAATCTAATATAGTTTACAGTTGGCTTTCAGCTCTCTAAATGAAGATATCCAAAATAAAATAACATTTGGCAGGCATCTCTTCACCCTTCCCACCACCAATATTAACTCACAAACGGGATAAATCCTCAAAATTATTAAATTGCCATTGTTCAGGTTTCTCCTATTGACTGGTGATCTTAACTCTCATTTTACTTAAGTTTTTAATAGAAAGGAACATCTGTTTTATGTTACATGAGAGGCACCAAAATTCTTCCTCTGACTGGATTATTAATGCTTGTGTCTTCCATGGCATTATACTCCTCATTCATATCCCCACACTAGCTCTCTAAAGTGCAACATACCCCCTGATGTAATACATTTTCCTGTAAACTGTACAATACTATAGATGCCATAATTTTAATGTGACATGCTGGTATTTCTTTTTTGAAACCACAAATACATTTCTTATTCTCAATCACAAATTTAAATTTCCTGTGTATTCCCAGCTCACCAGACATTTTTCTTTTAAAATAGCTGGAAAAAAAATAGATGATTTCAAGTTTTTGATTTGTCATCTCATTTTTTACAGACATCTCTCCAACTACTAACTCTTAGAATGGAAAAGTGAAACATTTATTTTTTATCCTTTTACTATATAACAGTCTAAATTTCTATTTCTTTAACTTCATATTATTTGCTGCCATTGTCTGGGTCATATTTCTTGAATTTTACTTTAATAGTAATATATTTTGTTAGTGTAAAAATCATATAATTTGATTAGTAATGTTATACTCTATCAAGTAATGATGCCCTCTTAAAAATTGCTAACAACATCAGATGACAGGCGTGTATAGTTATGAAGGACCCTAATATGGTCGTATATCTTTTATTAAAGTTCAAAGTTTACTCATATTGTTTCTATCACCAGTATTTTTTTTAATACCATAGCACAAAGAACTGTATTATGATGGTGATACTATGAAAAGGTAAATTGTAGAAAGCTTCCAGATTTGCTCTAGAATTTATTACCCTCTGGTCTCTTTGGAGACTAGTATAATTATTCATGGGAATGTTTTCAACATAAAAAAGCATGGTTTGCGTATTAGCAGAAAGTAAAAAAATACCAGTGGTTTAAACCATATGTAGTTTTCTTAGAATTAGGCAAGGGAAATGAACTGAAGAACTAATTGAGAGTCATCAGTAGTGATGTGGTTTTTCTCAATTTTGTAAGAATCTGTTCATAATGAACAAAATATTGCACAACAAGAAAAACTGAAGGTATTAGAAATACAATAATAATTTCATTTGAAGTACTATTTGTCTTCATTTTAACCAATGAAATGTAAGTTGGTCTCAGATAAATCTTAGTATAAATCTCAGAAACAAAGAATATATGTCAAATTCTAAGGGCTTTTATAAACGAAAACATTCATGTTAAATATTTCTAGACTTTAACACTGGAGGAATGCCTTAGGGTATTTGTCTTAAATTTAATGCAAATCTATTATTTTAAATAATTTTAAATGCAACTTGTACTTATTTCTATCCATCTTAAGAAGTACTAGTAGTTTACAATATTTCTTAAGCTTAAATTCAAGAAATACGACCCAGACAATGGCAGCAAATAATATGAAGTTAAAGAAATTTAGACTGTTACATCGTATTGCCACTGATTTTATTTGGTTATTCTTCTGGAAAATATAATTAAATTATACTGGCATTGCTATTCCAATTGAAGTCAAATGACTTGCAACAATTATTATTACATGTATTAATCATAAATCACTCCCTTTATTTAAGAGTACCATGTTTGTGAGAAATAAAAATCAAAAGCGGCTTTCAAAACCAAAAGCATTATTCAAAACTTCCAAAACACATTGTGGTGTATAAAATTAAATTTTAGGCATCTTCTTGCATCTGTAAGAAGCAAAACACAGCCAAAGAGTAGCTTATTTTTGTACCTATAGACTTAAGCAACAATATTGGTGTAAAATATTAGCTCTATAATTTCTGGGATTAAATTATTCTTATAGTTAAAAACAATTATGTATAAAGGAAAGAAATAAAAACAAGAGGAGAAAAAAGTTTAAATAGAAACAGGAAATAGAAATTGTGGGTGGGAGGGAGCAGAGATTGCAGAAAACAGATTAAAAACAATGTGTAAAAGGTTATTTTATTTTTGCAATTATAAATGAGGTTTATAGTTTGCATACAGTCTATTAAGTGTTTCAATTGAAGTAGTTCTAATTTAAGTGCTTCAAAATTTTAAATATAGTAACTTTATTGATTTTCAGTTTCTAACAGTTTTTCACTTCATTCTATTGGGTTTTCCATGATAGAATCGACAAAGATAGTGTTAGTTTTATTTCCCTATTTTTAATTTTATACCTAACTTATCTGAGTTAACTATTAATACTAACATCAGTATGATGTTAAATAATAGCAGCAAGAATGGAAACCCTTGTCTTATTCCTGACTTTAATTAGAATGTTTTAGACAGGCATGGTGGATCACACCTGTAATCCCAGTACTTTGGGAAGTGGAGAGGGGCGGATGGCTTGAGCCCAGAGTTCAAGACCATCCCGAGCAACATAGTGAGATCTCATCTCTACAAGAAATAAATAAATTTTAAATTAAAATGTTTCCATATGTTACCTATAATGTATGATACTGGCATTGGAATCGAGAAAGACAATTTCTATTGTGTTAAAGAAGCATACATCTATTATGAATGGATCCTTTTGTTAGCATCCATAGAGATGACACTATTTTCTCTTTTGTTTTATTGATATATGACCAAAATAACAGATTTTCTAATATCCGGCCACCCTTGCATTTCCACAATTTTCAACTTCCCAACTTGTTCATTGTCCATTATTAATGTGGAACTAGATTCCACTTCCAAATATTTTGAGATTTTTATAATAGTTATAAATGGCACTAACACACAGGCTTTTAAAAATTTTATACTCACTTCTTTCCTTTTCTTTCTTCTGTCTTTTGGGTTATGGCAACAATCTTCAATCAGCTTCATAAAAAAGAATCTACAAGCCTTTGTCCCTCCTATGCTTCAGAATGGTTTAGAATTATTATCTGCTCCTCATAGGTTTGATATATTCTCCTAGTGAAGCCACCTAGGACTAACAGTCATCTTGAGGAGAGGAAACTCTTTGATAACCTGCTCTACTTTTTGTGTGGGCATTAATCGATTCAGATTTTCTGCCTCTTGTTAGAATGAATTTTAGCAATGAATTAGAAAATAGTTTGCTCCATCCGAACACTTCATTTCATCCAGAGAAATGTAAATGGGAACTTTTAATGGGATTTTATTTTTCGCATATCGTATTGGTAAAGAATACTCTGAATATTCTCTGAATTGTTGAGGATGTATTAAAACAAAAACATTGATCTACTTCTAGTGGAAATAAAAATCAGTAAAGATGTTTATGTGGAGAAATTTGGCAACTTCTATAAAAATTTACCAGGCCTATGCCCTTTGAGCCATCAATTCCACCTACAGGAATGTATTATAAAGATATACCTACATGGATGGAAGATGACATATACACTAAGGTCCTCACTGAAGCCTCTATTATATATAAACTATTTAAATGTCCAACATTAGAGGATTCTTTAAACAAATTGTAATACTGTCACAAAATGAACTACTATAGCCATTACAAAAAATTAGCCAGATCTATATTGTAATGATATGAAATAATTTCCAAGATACAGTATTAAGACAAAAAATCAAAGTTATCAAGCTGTGTATATAGTATGCTAACATATATATATATAACACACATAATAGATATGCACATGACAGTAATGGAATAGAGTATTTTCTGGAAAGATGCCCAAGAAACTCATTACGAGGGTCACATCTCATGAACTACTCTTGGCAAACAGAGTATTGACACGGGAAAAAATTCCCACTTTTTACTCTACAAACTTCTATACATCATTTTGAATTTTGGACTATGTACATATTAGTCATTGTTGCTTCAAAACATAGTGGCTTAAAAGAAGAAACATCATCTCACATAGTTCTTGTGGCTCAGGAATTTGTGAGCAGCTTAGAGAAGCATTTCTGGCTTGGGGTATTACATCAGGGTGCAGTCAGTAAGTCGGCCAGGGTTCCAATCATCTGAAGATTTGACTGGGGTTGGGTGATTCACATGGCTAGCATTGTGCTTGTTGCTGCTGGAAGGCTTCAGTTCCTTTCCAATTGGGCCTCTTCAGAGGCTAATTGAGTGTCCTAAATGACACAGCAGTTGACTTCCCCATTATGGGTATCCCAAGAGAAAATAATGTGGAAGCAACAATGCCTTAAATGACCTAGCCTCAGAAATAGCATGCCATTATTGTCACACATTCTACTTGTTAGAAGCAACTTACTAATTCTGTGCCACATTCAAGAGTAAGGAAATTAGGCTCCCCTTTTTAAATGGAGGTGTATCAAAGAACTTATGAACATACTTTTAAATAAATAAAATGTACATACTACATTTTGGGAAAAAATATAAATAATTTTATAAAATTAAATCAAAAGATTCTGTGGAAGACAAACTTTTATCATTAACCAAAAAGATGACGAAGAGTACTGGGATATTTCACTTTATGAAATGACAACACACACCTCAATCCAAGATGAACATTTGTTAACATCTAAAATCCAATGGATAATAATACTGTAATTCTGTCATAGTAGGTAGAGCAACAATAAGGAATATATAAGTAAAGATAACTTTAGAGGTGTCTGGGAATACTAATATAGGACTATTTTGAAACTAGCGTTGTCCAATACAATTTATCAATATGTACCACCTACATCATCTTGTGAAAATACTGAAAAGTTAAACCTCAGAATCTTTAATGATGATAAATGAAATCTAATAACATCTATCATAATAATGCTTTTATTATTGTGCCAACCTTTTAACTGCTATTATATGCTATTCATATCTTCACTTTACAGGGTACAAATTGAGTACACTGAAGCACAGGAAGACTACGCAAACTTGTGCAAGGTCATACACAGCAAGTAAGAAGTTTGCCATGTTCCTCTAAACATATGGTTCCCAGAAGTAAGCATCACACTCAGGAAACGTACTGTACTTAGTCCATTTACCTTGTTTTGGAATATTATTCTCACATTATTTTCCCTAAGACTGTATTTGGTGGTTCTGCCAACTATGTGACACAAACTGAGCTTACTTTAAAACACAAAGCAATATCATTTTTTCTTCAAAACAGGTATAAAATTAACAAAACTATGTAAAACACACTCACATACAACAAAGGAAAAAACAAATAAGAAGTTATTGTCATTTTTTTCCCTTTCTCTACTTTTCAGTTTTCTAACATAAGTTTAAATAATATCATTTAAAAATTTTAAGAAATCCCACAGCTATGGAGATTTGAGGGAAAGTGTTAAGTCTGCCATAACTTCTTAAATGCCGGGTTTAATTATCTGTAGAAGAGTCTAACAGTCTATATATAGCCTTACCATAGTCCTGTCAAATCAGAAGCTTGTATATATTCCAAAGCACTTTACATTATTTGTAGCCATTGCTGCTATAAAATGACAATTCATCCCTTAGGAACCTAAAGGATATGGTTAGGAATTGATAGTTCCTGCTATAAAAAATTACAGCACTGACTACACTATTACTGACTATGATCTTTCACATTTAGTAAATTTTTCCTCAAGGTAGGATTAAGTCCATAAATTATGGACAAGGAAAATAGCCTATTTCAAATAATTTAAAGAAGTGCTCTATATAAAATTTTTATCATTTGAGACACATTACACATTTCTATAAATGCTTCACAGAGATTTTACTTTTTAGTTTCCTGATGTTTTTTAATACCTCACATATTTCGAATGTTAGTTTCCTGTGTTAGTTATTGTAGTCTACCTGAAAATATTTCATTTGATTTTTTTTTTAAGAGATGGAGTCTATGCTGCCCAGGCTGGAGTGCAGTGGCTATCCATAGGTGCGATCATAGGGCTCTGCAACCTCAAATACCTTGCCCTCAAGCAATCTTCCTGCCTCAGCATCCCTAGTAGCTGGGATTACAGGTGTGCACCACGGCACCCAGCTTTCATTTGATTTCTGAGAGCAGATGACAACTGTTACATAAAGCACAAACCCATATCAGTCAATAAACATGAGTAATTATTATTCTTAACAGAACTGGAAAGTAATCTGATCCATTTAATAATACATATAATTGTTCATATTTGCATCAATGGTATGCCATCTTCATAAAGGTCAGTAATTAGTACTGCTTTTATAAAAATCAAATCTAAGTTTCTCTCATACTTTGACAGATCTCCAATTTCTAAAAATTCTCATAAATTCTTCTATTTTTTCCTTTTTTTTTAATTTTTGAGACAGAGTCTCACTCTGTTGCCCAGGCTAGAGTACAGTAGTGTCATCATAGCTCACTGCAAACTCAAAGTTCCAGGCTCAAGCAATTCTCCTGCCACAGCCTCCCACGTAGGTGGGACTATAGGTGCATGCCACTACACCTGGTTACTTTTTCTATTTTTTTGTAGAGATGGGGTCTCACTCTTACCAGGCTGGTCTCGAACTCCTGACCTTAAGTAATCCTCCTGCATCAGCCTCCCAGAGTGCAAGGATTACAGGTGTGAGCCACTATGCCTGGCCACCCTAATTTTCTTTTATATGTGTTTAACTACATACCACCTGCAACCTACCTGCTATTCCTACCAAGAGTAGTTTCTTAGTAGTAGCTAACATCCAACCATCCAACAAATGTTGTTCTTTATTTGAAAAGTCTGCTGCATAGCTGTTAATTTTCATGTAGAGATTTTTAAGGCAGATGAAAATATTCTGGTTCATGATAGGATGGACAGTGATTTCTTCCAAGTGAAGCCTTTGAAAACTAAGTCAAAGCTTATGTACCAGTACATGGTGGGTTATAAATGCTTACTACGGGAAGGATTCAGGAAGGAAAAAAGAATGAGAAAGTGTCAGGTGACTTGCCCAAGTTTACACTTGCCTAGCTTGGCTTAATTCCACAGTACAACCTCCTCACCCCAAATCACTGTGCTATGTTATAATTTACATTATTTGGTTTTTTTACCTTGTTATCTCAAGAATCTTGCCACCAAAAGTAACAAAAACACAGAAATACTCTAAAAACATTTTCTTTAAATAACATTGCAGAGTGACATCAGTAAAATGGAAAAGTAGGAGTTCTCTGGTTCTCTCCACCCTATAGAATTTCAGGTAGTAACTATCCAGTGGCAAGATTAACTACCCTGAATATCCCAGAACTTGGGAGTGAAGCTGTGATATTCTTTTGTATTACAGAACTGAGAAACACTGTAATAATACAGTAAGGCAACAGTCCCCAACCTTCTTGGCACCAGGGAGCGGTTTCATGGAAGACAATTTTTCCATGGATGGGGGAAGCATTAGATTCTCATTAGGAGTGTGCAACCTAGGTCTCTCACATGCGAAGTTTATGGCAGGGGTCACGCTCCTATGAGAATCTAATGCCACAGCTGATCTGACAAGAGGCAGAACTCAGGCGGTGATGTGAACTATGGGGAGCAGCTGTAAATACAGATGATGCTTGGCTCACTCATCCACTGCTCATCTCCTATGGTGCAGCCTGGTTCTTAACAGGCCACGGATTTGTACGGGTCTGCGGCCTGGGGGTTGGGGACCACAACAATAAGGGAAATAGTGTGATCACAACACCCTTCCACCAAATCCACATAGTGCCATACACAGAAAAGTCCCCTCAATGCAGAGGTCCTACAGTGGAAAAAATGAGTGGGAGATGTATATTTGCCTTCCTGTAATGTTGGTATGTAAACCACTGATATCTTCAATATGAAGATTAGAAGACAAACTATTAAAAACAATAACCACAACAATTGGTTATAGGATATACAATAAAAAGTTATAAATTATAATATCAAAAATTCAAAATGTAGGGGAAGAAAAGGAGTTAATGCACAGATTTCTTTTTTACTTTTTTAGTGATCAATGTTATCATCAGTTTGAAATAACCCGTTATAATTATGGTTTTTGTAAGCCTCATTATAACCACAAAGGAAAACCATATAATGTACACTAACAAAAAAAGCAACGAATCAAAACATACTAATCACAAAGGCAGACAATAAGAGAGGAATAAAGGATCCACAAAACAACTAAAAAAACAAATTTAAAAACAGCAGTAGTAAATGCTCACTTATCAGTAATCACTTTGAATGTAAATGGATTAAATTCTACACCAAATAGGATAAAGTGGCTGAAAGAATTTTAAAAAACAAGACCCAATGATAAGTTGCCTACAAGACATACTCCACCTGTAAGGACACACAAAGTAAGGGGAAGGAAAAACATATTCCATACAGATGGAAACCAAAAGGGAGCAGGAGTAGCTATACTTACATCTGATAAAATAGACTTTAACTAAAAAACTGCAAAAAGAGGTTGGGCACAGTGGCTCATGCCTGTAATCTCAACACTTTGGGAAGCTGAGGAAGGAAGACTGCCTAAGGCCAGGAGTTTGAGATCAGCCTGGGCAACATAATGTGATCCCATCACCAAAAAAAAGAAAAAATAAAGAAAAATTGTGAAAAGAAACAAATAAGTCATTATGTAATGATAATGGGGTAAATTCAGCAAGAGGACATAACAGTTGTAAACAAATATGCACCCAACATGGGAACACCTAAATAAATAAAGCAAATATCAACAGATCCGAAGGGAGAAATTGACTGCAATACAATAATGCTAGGGTATTTCAACACCGCACTTCCAGCAATCGAAAGATCATCCAGACAGAAAATCAACAAAGAAACATTGGATTTCAACTGAACTCTAGACCAAATACACCTAACAGACATTTACAGAACATTCCATCTAACAGCTTCAGATTACACATTCTTCTCAACTGAACATGTAACATTCTCCAGGATAGAGCATATGTTAGGCCACAATACAAGCCCTGACAAATTTTAAAAGATCAAAATCATATCAAGCATCTTTTCTGACCACAGTGGTATAAAACTAGAAATCAATAACAAGAGGAACTTCAGAAACTCTATAATACATGGGAATGAAACAACATGCTCCTGAACAACCAATGGGTAAATGAAGAAACTAAAAGAGAAACTGAAAGATTTCTTGAGACAATAAAAATGGAAATACAGCATATCAAAACATATAGGATATAGCAAAAGCAGTTCTAAGAGGGAAATTTATAACAACACCTACATCAAAAAAAGAAGAAAGATCTCAAATAACCAAACATTGCACCTCAATGAATCCATGATCCAAAATTGGCAGAAGGAAAGAAATAATAAACATCAGAGCATAAATGAATGAAATAGAGAATAAAAACATAATACAAAAGATCAGTGAAACTTAGAATTGACTTTTTGAAAACTTTAGCTAGACTAAGGAAAAAAGACACAAATAAAATAAGAAACCAAAACGGAGACATTATAATTGATACCACAGAAATACAAAAGAACAAAAGAGACTACTATAAATAATTATATACCAACAAATTGGAAAATCTAGAAGAAATGGGTAAATTCAAAGACACATATAACCTACCAAGATTAAATTATAAAGATATAGAAAACAGGAAAACATACAAATCAGTAATTTTTCTATACACCACCAATGAACTATTAAAAAAAAATCGTGAAAACAATTCCTTTTAGAATAGCTACAAATAAATGAATGAATAAAATACCCAGGAATAGATTTAACCAAGGAAGTGAAAGATCTCTGCAAGGAGCAAATCACTGATGAAAGAAATCATAGATAACACAAACGGAAAAACATCCCAAGCTCATGGATTAGAAGAATTAATATTGTTAAAATATCCATATTATCTGAAGTGATCTATAGATTCAATGCAATCTCCCTCAAAATACCAATGACATTCTTCACAGAAATAGAAAAACCAATCCTAAAATTTGTATGGAACCAAAACAAGACCCCCAAAAGCCAAAGCAATCTTAAGTACAAAGAACAAAGATGGAGGCAATACACTGACTTCAAAATATTCTGCAAAGCTATAGTAACCAACATGTCAACAGAACCCTTGTACATTGTTGGTGGGAATATTAGTATAGCCACTATGGAAAACAATACAGAGGTTCCTCAAAACATTAACAATAGAACTACAATATGATCCAGCAATATACCTACTTGGTATATATTCAATGGAAATGAAATTAATATGGCCAAGAGATATCAGCATTCCCATGTTTATTGCAGCATTATTCACAATAGCCAAGATATGGAATCAACCTAAGAGTCCATCAGGGAATGCATGGAAAAAGAACATGTATATATATACACAACGCAATACTACTCATCCATTAAAAAAGAATGAAATCTTGTCATTTGTGACAACATAGATAAATTTGGAGAATATCGTGTTAAGTGAAATAAGCCAGGAACAGAAAGACAGACAATGCATGATTTCATGCATATGTGGAATCTAAAGAAGCTGATCACAGAAGGAGAGAATAGAATGGTGGTTACCAGAAGCTTGGGTGGTTAGTGAGGTGGGAGGATGGGGAGATGTTTGTCAGTCAAAGGATATACAATCAGTTAGATAGGATTTTTAAAAATTTCTAGAATAGGCAAACATATAGAAACAGATTATCTGTGGTAGTGGTAGGCGGGATAGGATGGGAGAGAGAGAGAAAAATGGGGAATGACTACTAATGGTTATGGGGTTTCTTTATTTGATGATGAAAATGTTCTGAAACTGTGGTGACGGTTACACAGCTCTGTGAGCATACCAAAAGCCACTGGATTATACATTTTAAATGAGTGAATTGAATATGTGAATTATATTTCAAAAACGCTGTTTAAGGAAAAAGGAAATGTATATTAATTTGAATATACGTTTCAAAATCCAAACAATTATTTTGCTTTCAAAAAAAAAATGGCAGTTGACAGTACCACCATATAATTTAATTGACAAAAATCATCCTTGTCTGACCAATAAACAAATGAGACTTTTTTCAGAGAAAGTCTACACTTAATTTGTATTTCAATTAAAAGAATACATCACCTATAGGATTAAAAAAAAAAGTTTCTGAATTCTAATTCCAAAACAGAATGAAAAGGAACAGAACCTTGGCAAATGTTTTATCCCCTTGATGAAAGTACATCCTATTGCTTGCAGTATATCTTACTGAAGCTTTCTTTACTTTTTTTTAGGCAAGAGAGATATACCCTCAAATTGTACCCATGTTTAATGTCACACCCTTGGACACTGCATGACATTAAAGCCCAAGAGCACAGAGGTATGCCTTTCTTTTATGAAGTAGATAATTGTGGTATGTATGTCTAGATTTATACAAGACAACCTCAGAACAAAATCATAACTACTGAGACAGAACTAAAATGTTTTTACTAGTAGTAGTAAAACAATTTATTAAAGTATAAAACAAAGTCTAGGACAAAAAACTGGAAGAAATTTAAAAAGGAAAGGAGAGAGAGAGGAAAGGGAGGAAAGAAGAAGAGATGAAATACTGATTTTGCCTTTAAGAATCTGACAAATTAGAAGAATGTCACAAACACATCAAAACATCACTTAGGACAACAAAACAGTGCTTTCTTCATCTTAGTTTAGCTACTAAAACCTCACAATCTAATTTGACAAGGGAAAAAGATCATTAAAAAAGGGAGGTGTTAATTCATATTTAAATTTTAAAAACTACAGGAGATATCACAATTTCAGCTTTATTTTATAAGACCCATGTTACTTAAAATTATTAATCTGAAAATTGGCATTAATAGGCACCTTTTTAATGACAGAAAGGACTGATGAGACTCTGTTTTGCATCACCATCTGTCACATTCTGCTCAGATATTTATAAATATAGTTGTGCTATTGACAGTTCTACAACTGCTCCAGGTGTAAGGCATTAGAAGGGAGAATTCTCTTTGATCACCTCAATATCATATTTTCTTTTTAAATCTAAGTAGTCTGGACTGCTCCCAGATTCCCAGAGGTATGTTTCATAAAAAGCCTTTTAACCTCTAACTAGTTTTTCTACATGAAATAGGTCACAAAAGAGATATTCAGAAATATTAATATACAAAAACCATACAGATTAACTTTTCTCAAAAAAAGATCTAGAAATAGATAAGCAACATGAGGCATTTGACTTAAATCAATTTAAACTTTTAAATACTATAACTCAATTGGTAATGCTACATGGCTTTTGAAATGTCAGTTTTATAATTTTTAGTTCAATGTTTCTATTTCATTTGAACATAACTCCAAAACTTATTTCTTGTTCAATGTTTTTAGAAATTCATTGTACACAGGGTTTTGGAAAGCTTTCCAATACAATTCTGAACACTGATTTATTATGTGATGTTTTGCATCAAAAAACAATTAAAAGCATCCCCCTGAGATGTATAAAAAAATAAACACACAGGCATTTAGGCAGTTCTCTCAAAATTTAATTAAAAGCAAAACAAAAACATGGTTAAAATTTTACTAGAAGTTAAATACAAACATGGAGGCTTATCTAACTGGGAGAGAAAAGTGAAATTGGAAAATTAAAATTAATTGATCAGAAAAGCAGATTAGGAATTATAAGATAGAAATAAGGATATGGAAAATGAAGAACAGACCAATCTAAATGTTTAATGCTTATGTGAAGAAAAATGCAAATCTATGACTGATAGTTTTATATATGTGATTAAGAAAGAAAATCTATAATTAGGATCATACCATCATCTCTACTACCTAAAGAAAAAGAGAAGAGAGAAGTCTATTTGGCAAGAAACATAGAAAAATTTTATACTTTCCATGAAATAATTTCCAGTATAGTAAAGAAAGAAGTATTATTTACCCAAAGATCTCTGGTTAAATGAGGGCAAATTTCACTATATTTAGAAAAATGGCAGTTATTAAAGTAATAAGAGAATGTTTACTCTTTATTATTGAATAACCATAAAAATCCATATAACCTCAATGTTGTAATAATTACAGGGAAAAAATAATTGATCCTAATTACTTGTTTATATTTTAGTTAACAAAGGATAAGAAAAGACTTTAAATTTTTTATCAGATGCCCATAATACATCACAAAATGTTACTTTTAAAAATAAATTAAAAACACTAGAAAAATCAATAAATCAAATTGTAAGAAGCTTAAAAATAAGCGAATTTATATAACTTAAAACAAACAGAAATACCTGGTCAAGCACAGTGGCTCACGCCAATAATCCCAGCACTTTGGGATCCAAGGCGGGAGGACTGCTTGAGCCAACGTGGGAGGACTACTTGAGTTTGAGACCAGCCTGAGCAAGAGTGAGACACCGTATCTACTAAAAATAGAAAAAATTAGCTGAGTGTGATGGTCCGAGCCTATAGTCCCAGCCACTTGGGAGACTGAGGCAGGAGGATTGCTTGGGTCCAAGAATTGGAGGTTGCAGCAAGGTATGACAATGCCACTGTACTCTAGCATGGGTGATAAAATGAGATGCTGTCTTAACAACAACAGCAACAAAAATCCAAATAGAAATGCTTCATGTAGCTGGTCACTGGGCTTCTGAAAAATGCAATAAATCAGATAACACCATAAATTTCCAAGGGACAGAAAGATATCCAAGCTCCAAGGAAAAATGTTGTCCCCAGGAAGCATGAAAGAAAGTCCATTTACTAAGGAATTGTATTTAAAATAATGTATACTTGACTCTCTGGCAACCTCCAATTCTTCCCAAATCAAGGAAGACTATAAGAAGTGGAGAGAGTATGTCAAACACTACTCAAAAATCTCTAAAATTTAGAGAAATCTACACTGAAGTCTTTCAAAGATGAAATAAAAATCTCTAGTAAGGAGAACAAGCTGAGGTTTCCAGTTAGAACACCAGGGTTCTAATTCTGCTTTGCTTAGTTACCCACCATGACATATTTTTATCTTAATCAGAATCCTTATCATTAAAATGAAGAGTGAATCTTGCCTACTGCATAGGCCAATATAAGGATGTAATGATTGAGAGGATAAACAATAGTATAAAATAGAGCTGCTTAAAAGGTAATATAATATAATTAAGTAGGTGCAGGTTAAAAAATCAATAGCTCCAGTGTGAATAGAAAACAATGGACCCTTGACCTTAACATAGGCTGACCAATGTTTTACAAAGGTTTAGAAACTTTTTAAGAACAGCCATATCAGACCCCCCAAAATATATACATATATATATATATATAAAATGATAATACATAGTAAATAATTATGAAGTACCTTGGTGGAGTAGGCTGCTCCAAACTCTCTTCAAAAAAAACAACTATCAAGCAGACCAACATATTCATTATAGGAATATCCGAAGGAGAAGAGAAGAGAGAGAAAATAATAGAAAAAAATATTTGAAGATATAATGACCAAAAACTTTCCAAATTTGATGAAAGAAATGAATCTACACATCTAACAAGCTCAATGAACTCCAAGCATGATAAACACAAAGAGAGTCCTACACCAAGACACATTATAGTCAAATTACTGAAAGACAAAGACAAGGGAAAAGTTTTAAAAGCAGTGACAGAAAAGCAACTTGTCACAAGCAAGGATCCTCAATAATATTAAGAACCGATTCTTATCAGGAACCATGGAGGCCAGAAGGCAGCTAGTTGACATATTTGTTGTACTAAAAGAAAATCACTAGCAACCACAAATTCTATATTCAACAAAAGCATCCTTCAAGAATAAAGGAAATATTAAGACATTCTCAGATAAACAAAAGCCAAGGAAGTTTGTTAATAGCAGACTTGCCCTACAAGAAATGCTAGAGTCCTTCAGTCTAAAATAAAAGGATACTACATACTAAGTAGATTCTATATGAAGAAATAAAGAACTCTGGTAAAGGTAACTACGTAAGTAAATATAAATGCCAGTATTACTGAACTTTTCATTTATAATTGCTGCTGTTTTATTCCTATATGATTTAAAAGGCAAATGAATAAAACAGTAAGAAAGAAACAATAAAAAATAACAGGTCATGAATTCTTGCCTAGGCTGATATCCGGAAGAGATTTTCCAACATTTTCTTCTAGAATTCTTATGGTTTCATGTTTTTGATTTAAGTCTGTGACCCATCTTGAATTAATTTTTGTGAGTGGTGAGAGGTACAGATTTTGTTTCAGTCTTCTACATGTGGCTATCCAGTTTTCCCAGCAACATTTATTGAATAAGGATTCTTTTCCCTGGTGTATGTTGCTGTCTACTTTGTCAAAAGTCAGATGGCAATGTGTGGATGGTTTTACATCTGGATTCTCTATTCTGTTCTATTGGTCTATGTCTCGATTTTTGTACCAGTATCATGCTATTTTGGTTACTATACCCCTGTAGTATAGCTTAAAGTCTGGTAAAGTGATGTCTCCAGATTTATTCCTTTTCCTTAAGGTTGCTTTGGCTATTCGAGCTCTTTTCTGGTTCCAAACAAAACACTGAATTATTTTTTCTAGATCTGTGAAAAATGATGGCATTTTGATGGGGATTGCATTGAATCTGTAAATCTCTTTGGGTAGTAAGGACATTTTAACAATGTTGATTCTGACAATCCATGAGCATGATATGTTTTTCCATCTGTTTACATTACCTGCAATTTCCTACTGATTTGTGTACACTGATTTTGTAACCTGAGACTTTGCTGAATTTATTTATCAATTCCAGGAGTCTCTTGGCAGAATCCTTGGGCTTTTCTAGATATAAGATCATATCATCAGCAAAGAGTAATAGTTTGACATTCTCTTTTCCCATTAGGATACCCTTGATTTCCTTTGAGCTTCTTGTTCATGGATATCTAAATTTTCTAGCAAGAGCAGGGAAATTTTCCTCTATTATTCCCTCAAATAGTTCTCCCAACTATTGTGTGGTGATTTCTTCTTCACCCTCAGGGATGCCTATAATTCTTATCTTTGGCCTCTTTACATAATCCCATATTTCTTGCAGGCTTTGTTTCTTCCTCTTAATTCTCTGTTCTTTATCTATGACTGACATTTAATTTGAAGGTGTTGTCTTCAAGTTCTGGGATTCTTTCTTTTGCCTGGTCTAGTCATTCTTAAAGCCTTCCACTTTGTTCTGCATTTCCTTGAATGAATTTTTCATTTCCAGAAGGTCTACATGATTTTTTTTAATTCTTCGATTTCTTTAGTGAATGTTTCATTCATTTCCTGAAATTTTTTTGTGGTTTGTGCTGGTTTTCCATTTTCTCTTCATTTTCATTGAGCTTACTTATAATCCGTGTTTGGAATTCTTTATCTGTCATTTCAATATTCTGATTTTGGTTGATATCCATTGCTAGAGAGCTGGTGTTCCCTTTTCTGGGTGACCTTTCGCTGATTCTTCATACTTCCAGAGTTTTCTTTTTCTTTTTTCTTTTTCTTTTTTTTTTGAGACAGAGTCTCACTTTGTTGCCCAGGCTAGAGTGCCATGGCATCAGCCTAGCTCACAGCAACCTCAAACTCCTGGACTCAAGCAATCCTACTGCCTCAGCCTCCCAAGTAGCTGGGACTACAGGCATGCGCCACCATGCCTGGCTAATTTTATATATATATATTTTTAGTTGTCCAGCTAATTTCTATTTTTTTAGTAGAGATGGGGTCTCACTCTTGCTCAGGCTGGTCTTGAACTCCTGCGCCCAAATGATCTGCTCGCCTCCCAGAGTGCTTCCAGAGTGCTAGGATTACAGGAGTGAGCCATCACGCCCAGCCACTTTCAGAGTTCTTTCAGTGATTCCTTCTCATCTGGAGCAGCTGTTGCTTCTTATTTTTGGATTTTCTTTTGTTTAGATAATGTCATGCCCAGTTTAATCTCTGAGATAGTAGGTGGTGCTTGTGGGTGAGAATCAACCACACCCTGTAAGACTGAGTCAGAAAATGCTGTAAGGGCGTGCAAATTGACCTGTCAGTAGGTGGCGCTTGCCAGAAAGAACAAGCTGAAATGTTGTTTTTGGGTCCTATGACTGGTTCTAGTCCCTCAGGAGAAGCATTCCAATGTCCCAGGTGGTGGGTGGGGTCCTGGAACTTGAGGTGAGTCCTAATTCTCTGCCATAGCAGAGGTGGGTGATGGAGTACATCTAGGCAGGACTGGGTCGGGTGAGCATGCCATCAGGCTCCATAAAAGCTGGCATGGTATTTCCGTATATTCTTAAGATGCACAAATATAAGATTTTGTCAGAGAATAGGTAACCCCAGTTTAATAAAAGAAGAATAATGAAATGCTTCTTTTTCTCCCATGAAATAATAAAATATTTTTACTTTTGTGTTTCCCTTCCAATAATACTTCTTTGAATTGACTAGAGCCTTTAGGTCATCCTTCTTTTATGTGTGGTAAAACTAAACATAGGCAAATGTAAAATCTACTTTGACTTGCAGCTTTGATGTATCAGGCCCACATTTTTGGTGTCAGTTCAATTCGCTAACATCAAGTTAAATGTCCTCTAAATAAAAGCATGTAAACATAGAATATTTAGGATTTTATTTACTAGTAACAACAGGTGTTTAGATATACAGGAATTAGTTTGTATTTCTATAAAAACATTCATCTACCTTTCACGTAAATGTATGTTTTGGTATTCCAGCTGCTTATTAATCATGTCCTGTTCAATTTATAGATTCATTATATAGGCTTCTCCATGTCTAAATTCTCCAGCATTTTAAAACACTCTGAAGGACAGTGGATGTCATCCTAAGTAAAATATCTCTTTTGCATGGAAATGAGTTTGAAGCACAGAGGTAATCTGAATTTGTGGTATCAAAATTGGATTTCAAATAAGTTACAGTTTTAGTGAAGAAACCATAAAAGTTCTATTTAACTTGGCTGCCCTTTTCTGGTGACTTTTTTCCTTGAGTTCTGAAGCACTCTTATTACATAAAAATGAGCCATTTGTTCGTTGTACGAGTTTTTTCTAGCCTCCTTATGGCATCTTCAAATGTCATCAAATATATTTGGAGAAATGGCATATAAATTTTTGTTTTACTTTAATCTTTTTTTTCCATTCTCATCCTCAATGTATTGCCAAGTTATAGGGTATTCTTCTTGTCCCACATTTCAATAATATTTTACTACAAGGCATCTTTTCTATGTCCAGCAACAATGACAGCTATCTTTTAAGCACATATCCAAGAAGGCCATCTTCTTCTGTTTCTTTCAAGTCAAAATCACATTAAGTGCTTCTATACATTTTTTAAAAAACCAAAAAGTAACCAAAAATGTTCATGATGAAAGCATCAATATTGCAGGTAAGCAAATCACACTGCTTTTGAACAGTGTTGTCTATGAGGTATGCAAGACTTTAGGCAGATAAGATCTTTCCAATTTCATTAATAAGAGGCTTACACTGAATGAAGTTTGCAAAAATATATACTTGTACTGTCAAATATGCAGGTACATAAATCTCGTATTTGGACGAAATCACAATATTTTGTTTTTGTTGCCTATGGTTTCATTAAAATCTTCAAAAACATGATTTGACAACTCAAAATACCTAAGAGCTTTGGGAACATTTTGTTGTTGACATGATTTGCAACATATGTAAGTATGATTACTGGTAAGATCTGATAGAATGAGTTCTACATTATAAAAGGCCAACACATTATCAAAATGTTCCCTCTG
This sequence comes from Lepilemur ruficaudatus, assembly GCA_963574885.1. Taxonomy (NCBI): domain Eukaryota; kingdom Metazoa; phylum Chordata; class Mammalia; order Primates; family Lepilemuridae; genus Lepilemur; species Lepilemur ruficaudatus. The sequence continues at coordinate 1,505 of CAUYRT010079321.1, read as the reverse complement.
ATTCTCCCACAGGTCATTACAGTTCTGAATCAGGAACTGTAACTCTGTTCAGTTTCATAAAACGATTAAGGGCACAATATTATAATGCATGCTCATTTGTGCAGTATGCGTAAGCTAATTCAGAGGCCATTATTTTCAACTAAGCATCAGTATCTTTTCAGGATACTAAATAACTGTTGACTAATTAAGAAGTAATTGCCTGTCATTTTCTACATTTGCTTTCAGATCCTCTTCTCTACCATGTCCAATCCCAAATTTTTTCCTGCAAATTGTGAGGTATGCTGTTTTGGTTATTTACCTCCCTAATCCAGTTATATGAGTTTTATCATTAAAACATCAGAGCCATTTATCCTTTTTTTTTTTTTTTTTCTTTCGAGACAGAGTCTCACTCTGTTGCCCGGGCTAGAGTGCCATGGTGTCAGCCTAGCTCACAGCAATCTCAAACTCCTGGGGTCAGGCTATCCTCCTGCCTCAGCCTCCCGAGTAGCTGGGACTACAGGCATGTGCCACCATGCCCGGCTAATTTTTTCTACATATTTTTAGTTGGTCAATTAATTTCTTTCTATTTTTAGTAGAGACAGGGTCTCGCTCTTGCTCAGGCTAGTTCCGAACTCCTGACCTTGAGCGATCCCGCCCACCTCGGCCTCCCAGAGTGCTAAGATTACAGGCGTGAGCCACCTCGCTCAGCCTTATCCTTCTTTTTGTAATGTATAGGCTATGGTGGTGTTAGTATTGAAGTCATTCTCATTTTTACTATCTGAACTCTTAGCAAACATGGTTACAATAATCAAAATGTTAAAAATTACATTAGCTCTATCTCAATACAAAGCACATAATCACTCAACGAAGTCAAAGACTAACCTTTAACACTTAACAATTACAAGGTTAAATTGCATACTATATTATTAATAGTTTTCTACTGCTGCCAAAACAAATTACTCCAAACTCGGCAGCTTAAACAACAAAGATGTATTATCTTACAAAGACAGGAAAAAAGTCTGAATGAGCTGTCAGGTCATTCAGGCTGGTGGCAGAATTCAGTTCCTACCAGTTGTAGAACTGACTGTCAGCTAAGGACCATTCCCAAGCACCAGAGACTACCTTCATGCCTTGGCTCATTGCCCTGTTCTATCTTCAAAGTCAGAGGTTAAGTCTTTTTCATACTTCAAATCACTTGCAACCATTTTTTTTCCCATTCTCATTCACTTTTTTTTTTGGACAAAGTCTCACTCTGTTGCCCGGGCTAGAGTGCCGTGGTGTCAGCCTAGCTCACAGCAACCTCAAATTCCTGGGCTCAAGCGATCCTCCTGCCTCAGCCTCCCAAGTAGCTGGGACTACAGGCACGCGCCACCATTCCCGGCAACTTTTTCTATATATTTCAGTTGGCCAATTAATTTCTTTCTATTTTTAGTAGAGACGGGTCTCGCTCTTGCTCAGGCTGGTTTCGAACTCCTGACCTTTAGTGATCCTCCCACCTTGGCCTCCCAGAGTACAGGCGTGAGCCA